>UZAF01016112.1:2282-49765 GCA_900617895.1 Haemonchus placei | reverse complement strand
TGCACA
The DNA here is from genome assembly GCA_900617895.1 of Haemonchus placei. Taxonomy (NCBI): domain Eukaryota; kingdom Metazoa; phylum Nematoda; class Chromadorea; order Rhabditida; family Trichostrongylidae; genus Haemonchus; species Haemonchus placei. Next base: position 49,759 of record UZAF01016112.1, on the reverse strand, counting down.
GGGAGCAGGTCGTGCGCGATAGAAATTTTAGGTCGCAAATCCATAACTCCTGTTTACGTGGACCTAGAGCGTTCACATTTGCTAGGATCACACTTTCCGTATTACCAGTGGAACCACAGCGTTCTAATAGGTGATGCAGGATATGACGGGATCGTAGGGACTCGGTGCCAGGAGCTGATGATAACTGATAAGAGAAGATAAAGGACCTAAAAGTGCCCCTACCGACCGAAATCCTAACATCTTCGGTATCTACGATGTAGCTTTGACCGTTCAGTATGTTTCATTTGATAAGACGATATGGTAGAAAAGGGTGACAAAAGTGATTGGTAAGCGCAGCGATAGGGACCCATTAGGGCAACACGATAAGCGGCTTAGAACTTTGTTCATTTCTAACTGTCAGATTACGACCGCTACCCAGCAAGGTTTGTGATTCAATGAAGGATCCTCTTTGCTCGATGTCATTTGCGACAAAACTTATTCGACCGCCTGTAATCTAGAATTTTCAACAAATGATATCTTCGTAAAGAAAAGGGTCCATTGATAAAACATATCTGATAAAGGTGCTATCATCCTAAGAACATCTCCACAGCATCATCTTTGATTGTCTAACAGTTAGGTTTTTGATGGGCACTTATTGCAAAGATAGAGAGCAAAAATTCGAGACTACAATCGAAGGCGTACGCACCGACTTTAACTGATTACCATCTGCACTTCCCTGTTAGTCCTGTGTCAAATTTCGTGTACAGGAAACTGCCATTTGTTCCAAAAAAGGAGTGGGGAATTATACTTACTACAACTATCAAAGAAAGAGGAAAGGTTTCAATTTCTGTTGTATCAAAGAAGGATTTCGAGCTCTGTTTCAGTTCCATACCCTTACTCAGCTAAACACGGAAAACAACCTATAGACGATAAACTTCGAAAAGGGGAATAAAATTCTTCAGCTCAACGTTTCTCGCGTTAGGGTGTTTGACACAAGAAGGAGGAGAGCCTGGCGTTAGCCGGGCGATCCGACTGGTACTGAAATAAACTGCTAGACCATCTAAGAGCTATGACTACACTCATATTCGAGATAGGTCGAAGCAGAAGAACTCTGGAACCTTCTGCTTCGACCCAAGGCGTGTCCCGAGCATTAGTTGCGTGAATCATCGATTAAGGACCCCAAGTATAAGATGACGACTGGCAATCGACTTATCAGTACAGCGTATTCTGGCAAATCAATCATCAAAGGGCGCTAGAAGGAACATATGATACGGGATTAAACAATTTCCTTTGGCTTCGTTCAGCTCGAATTTCAGGCCTACAAAGAGAGAACAATTATTAGCGAAAAACAGGGAGAAGAACTCAGTCTCTACCTTCATTTGCAAGTCAGGATGTGCTGTTTGGTATATAACGATTTTTTCCTGGCATAACACTGCTGGTTTTATCAGTTATCGAGTTTTTTTTTCGAAGGGTTGTTTTCCATCAGAGTTTGAAGTGCCAAGGCATGACAACTTTCGCAGATGAGGCTTTCCGTTCTAACGTGTTTTGCCGTTCTTTCCGTAGCAGCATCATTTTCCGTACCGCACAAATTTTTAGAGAGCGGCAGTAATGACTTGATTGAAGACGAATCAGGGAATGACGGGCATACTCTTTGTTGCGGACTCATGTAGTCAGATGTGACATTAACTAAAAACATGACGCCGGGCTGTGTAGAAAAAAATTCAGATATATGTGAAGTGGTGTCAAAACACAATGTTCAGGTTAGGAAGTAGGCGAGAGAAGTCGCCATACTTAGGATTTCGGATTAACAAAATTTTAAACACTGACAGGATTATCATGTTTAGTTTTATTAGAAAAGACAATGGGATGCAACTCGTTGACCCTATTATTTTTTTTACCGAAAGGCTTATTGGTCACTGAAAACAGCTTCCACTATGCGTATCTTGCGTTGTGTTCCATCAAAATTTCTTGTGTTTCTGGTGACGTTTTTGTTTTTTAGGCTTTTCTTCTCCTAACCTGTGCTCTGGAACTGGTGCTTCCATATCACCAACACCTCCATTTGTTCCTGGCTTCGTCGGTATTGCATATCCTCCACCGCCACCTTACTCTGCTCTACCTCATTGTGGCTCTACAGCTTTTCCGCAGAACTATCAACACTTCTCAGTTGCTGCGTCGTTTCCCAACTCTACAGTGACAAATGGTAGGTCGTTCCGTCCGCTATACCTTGCTCTGACTTGAAGTGGCTGTTTGTGTTATGCTCCATTTCTTTCATCTGTCTATTGAAGAATACCTATTAATGCCAACAGTTTATGAAGAGAAGGTTGAGAGTGAACTTGAAGTCGGCGCTATCGTATTAAGCTCTCTGACATCTTTTACTTACACGGAGAGCAGCTAATTTGTACCTGAGTGTAACCTGCAATTAGAGGGCAAGATGGGTTTGTTTCATCAGTGAACCAGTCCTTTTTTCTGAAATGTGCTGCCCTATGCCTTGACCATTTCTGCTAAATATGTGAGGTATGCCAAACTTGTGAAGTCTTATTCATTGCCATTCGTGTTTTAAGCTGAGGCAGACAGTTTAATCTATCGAGTTGATGCATAATTATTGCGGATTTTTTGTCTTTTTTCCTTTATAAGTTTGAAGCTTGAATGCGGGATTTTCGTAGAAATAATCTACCAGAAAATCCGTTTGGAAAATCATATTCGTATTTGCCACATTATGCTCTATCACTTCGAGAGAGGTTGTAAAACGGCTTAGTCTTTCCGCGATCTCAACAAATCCTTCGTCCTTCGAACAACCAGCCAAAGCCAAGTTTAAAGATGGTTTAGGGAGTTCAGGCGACACAACTCTGAAAACGAGAAAGGAAGAAGACCATCACCGGATTTCAACGACTAGGCCCTTCTAGCGGTCGTGGATGAAGGTAAAGCCAGATAACACGAATGCTAACCGCTGACTCCAATGCCAACCAGTCGACGGTCGTCCACCGTCTCAAAAAGGTCAAAAAGTTGTGGGAATTGGCTGAGTGGGTAGTCCAGGAACTTTCCGACAGCAACAAAGCAGAACGTATATGCATTTTCACTGATTTGTAACGTTGAGATGGGATCGGCTCCTACATTCTTATTCATCAAAGGAGCTCCTACGGGCTAACACGCTGATCATTCATTGGGAAACTGGCTAGCGAATGAAACTTAACTGGATAACTTGGGGGCCGATGACGAAGGGTGGGTTGCCTCTACGAATCAAAACCCACTCCGGAGATTTGGCCGCATTTCTTCTATTACCTCTGACCACTTTTTTCCCACGTTCTGGAACGTTTTTGAACGGCGTAATAAATTTTTGATCTACTCTGCACCCATATCGCGCAAATCCCGCCCATTCTGGAAATTATCCACATTCCTTGTATTGCCACTGGCCACGTTTTCCCGCATTCTAGAATGTTACTGAACAGAGATAGATACAGCACAAAGATATTTGATCTTAGCCGTTTGTGAACAGCGATGAAATATTTCGTTTTAGTCCCTAAGTGCCAAACCACGCCCACTTCAGAAATCTGGTAACATACCTTCTGTTGAGGATTTATATATACTTTTACAGGGTGTCTTAAAATAATGGGCGCCAATTCATGGCAACGTCTTTAAAGCTTCCCAGATGAGAATTACAATGGAGTATATACGTTTGCTCACATCATGTGCTACAACGTGCTGCAGTCACATTTCAGAATATTCCCAATGAGCGTGGACACAGGTCCAAAGTTTGCTCTCAAACACCTCGCATGTTGCACGCAGTTATCCTCCTCCATTTCTTCCGAACCTTTTTTGAGTTTTGCTTTCTAGGACTCTCAATTGGGGCTGAAAACTCGACAGGTACTCTTATAATCAGGCACCATATGGAGTAGTCAAAGGAGTTAAGATCTGGAAAGCGGGATGGCTATCCCTCTTTGCTAGTGAACTTGTGTAGCTAACGTCGACACCACTTCCGGGCAAGTTTGGCTCTGTTGGAGGGAGTACCATCCTGATGATAGGACTGCGAGCTGCTTCAGGAAGCGGGGTTGGACCATTCCTTCATACGTCCTTCAGTATGCTCGTTGAGCACAGGTCTTTTCTAATTCTCAGAAGGCACCGACGACCACGAGCGTCTTACCCTTGCCAGTGACTCCCTTAAGAAACATCATTTTCCTGTTCTTATAGCAGCTTTTCTGTGAGAGAATGCACGTTCGATAACTTTATACGGATACCATTATTTTTTGAGGAATGGTTTTTTTCGTAAAGTATTTCGAGTTAGAGGAAACGATGCAAGGATGCGTATCTCGAGCGAACCAACAACCTGCATTTTTTCACCCTACACTGTTGGTTGTGAACGGAAATGAAGTGGGATTTTTGCATGTGATATTAATGGCAATCATGCTCCTGCATGACATTCTTCCATCGCGGTAGCTCGGATAAGCAGTGCCCGTTGACTTCCTTTTGACGTGTCACCCAGGATCACGACCGACTGGCAGACGGACCATTTTAATAGTCCTATCTTAAGAAACATTATCCTTTCTACCTCTTCCTGGTTTGTCCCTGATACAATCTTTTTTCCAGATCCCTTAATAGCCTCCTATACGGTTGTTATAAAAATCCCAAGGAATTTCATAATGCCCTTCCACCTCTCACATGCCAGTGATTGCAAGGCGCTTCGAGTAAACCTCCTCCATCTGAGAGACATTGGGAGTTTCCCTTCAGTAACCATTTATTTTGCAAGGAAACCCTCTTATGCAACTAATTCATAACGTGTGAAGGGGAATTCGATAAATAACTCCAGCCTGAGTAGTTTCTGAATTTGGTGCTCATAATTTTGAGACACCCTGTGCATATGTATGTGTATAGTACATAATGTAAGTAAACAAATTTTTTTCACAAGCATCCAAGTGAGTTAAGATCTTTCAAGCAGTTGGCTTCCTCTGCGCAAATGATTTCGGGCAACGCGATGCGCACTACTCTTATTGTTAGACAAAATCGGTTCTGTGGCTGGAGTGCTGTTTTGCTGAAAATGACTATGGGCGCTTTTGGGGAGCGAAATCGCTCAAAGCTTCGGTATGTCCATAAGTATATTCTCTAAGTATCGTCTTTGTCGATTTTCAGCCCGGTACCGTCGAAACCAATGGCGTTTAACAATTGCCATGAATCCCTATCTGATCAGTCAGTTTGCTATTTTTGCGCAGGGGACAGCGCTTCGCCGTTCTTTTTTCGCAGGAGCCCGAACGCGATCGTCTACCGTGTTTACGATTGATACTATTGTAGAAAATGTTTCGCCGGGAGAAACAATGGAGGGATTCATGTCACCATTAGTTCGGGTCAGCAACCTGAGCATTTTTTGATCTTTTATCTAGTGGAATCGGAGATGAAGTGACATTCATGCATGTGATTGAAATGGCAAAGTAAGTTTGTTAATCAGCACCATCAACGGCTTCGATGCGTCGAGCATCGTTACTATCCTTCTGATGGTTTGTCTTCGATTATGACCGACCAGCCAACGGGCTCTGTTAATAGCCTCATTCTTGGAAACACTGAGCTCTAGCTTTACCAGATTTGTTTCTGATTCAATCGGCTTCTCTAAATGGCCTAATCGGCTTTTGTACGTTCTTGACTGAAATCTCAAAAAGATCTACAATGTTCTCCTACCTCTTGCACCCCGAATTTTTGCGGGTCACATTACATGAGCCTTCGTTATCCAGTCTAGATAGTGATCCACATAGTCTTATCTCGTTAAGACTGCCAGAAAACCTTTCTGTTCATGTAATTGGTTGAGAATCAAGTGAAAATTGACTCATTTTTTCTCGGAAACTTTTTGAGTATGGGTGCCAATAGTTTTGGAAGATTTTGTTTCGCACTCACTGCATTGGGGTGTGTATGGGCACGTTCAACTGCGTTTGGCTGGAAGTTTATAAAGTTTGTTTTAGTTAACGAAGAACATTTATTTGGAAGGTATACAAGAGGCAGGATGGGTACACTGCTTGTTAGACTGAAGTGTTACTTATTGATGAGGAGCGAATAGAGATGCGATATTGTTCGGGATCATTGATGGTCGATGACAAGGACTAAAAACATCCAATAAGAACTGGTAACTGTCATTTATTGACAACTCCTCGTCATTGTTGGATAGGTGACCACTAAATTGCAAGTAACGGATAACGGAGATTATGAACGCCTAGTATAAGGCTGAGTTATCGGTACAAGATGGGCTAATGAGTTATAGGTACAACGATAAGGTTCAATGAAAGTTCGTCCCTTGTAGGAAGGGTTATCTTGATTTATTCCTCGTCGTTAAATTACACCTCGACGGCTTGCGACTGAAGGAACTGCGTATTCGATATCGGTCGCCAAGACCAACTCGACATTCAATAGAGAATTTTGGCAAGTGGTTCATGTGGTGAATACCAGTCGGGCCGCCCGGCTAACGCTGGGCTTCTTTTTATGGTGTCGCCCGGCTTCGCCGGGCGGTCCTCCTTCCTGTAAGAAATTTGCTGTGTATAAATAACTCTTCGGATTCTCATGTTTCCTTGAAAGCTCTACACCCTCATGATTAGCTCCGAATTGGGAGCTATTTTTTCTGTAAGCCATCTTCGCTGTGTCCGGTAAGAACACCGTTTAATATCACAAAGACGACTATTCTGAGAGAGAAAAGGACATTTTGGCTAAGGAAGCATACCTACGTGAAATTTTCGTGCAATTGGAATACTTTGAACAGCCTATGGCCAAATTGTCAATTTTCGCGCAAACCCCGCCCCTGCGGACGGAGCCTGGTCTTGCCACCTACAGTGAGTGTTCCTATCCTGTTCCCATCTCCTACCAAATTTGAACGTTCTAGGATCACGGGGAAAGGAGCTGTAAATTTTTGCACAAACCCCGCCCATTGTGGGCGGAGTCTGACCCTGCACATACCGCAAGTGTTCTGACCCTGCCGCCCGTACTCTTACCGAGTTTGAGTGCTCTAGGATCACGGGAACATGAGTTCTGAATTTTCGCTCGAAAATTTATTTCTCACTGACCAGCCCTCTTTGTGCGGGGTCCGGTCCTGCAACCCACTAAAAGTGTTCCCACCCTGCCGCCTGTACTCCTACCAAATTTGAATGGTTTCGGTCAAAGGGGACAGGAGTTATGAATTTAGGGTCAGACACACACACACACACACAAACACCAACAGACACAGCTAGCCGATTATATAAGTAGGATGGGCTTCTGATATAGTGGTGTCATCATTCGTTCGTCGCCCATTGTTAGGTACCAAATAAGGCCTTGATCTACTGGGCAAGTTGCTCAGTTGCGGAATAGTTGGTGAGTAGAACCAACGGAAAGAGTACTAAATTATTGATGAACCAGGCGGCTACGCACGCTCTCGCGCGCGCTAGGGGCTCTAGCCATGAGAGACGGAGCCGCATGAGCTGATTTTCATTATAGACCTTTATCGGATTTATGAGTTTTCGCTCAAACCCCGCCTCCTGTGGGCGGAGTCTGGTTCTACCACCCACCATAAGTTTCCCCATCGTGGTTTCTGTACTCCTACCAAGTTTGAACTTTCTAGGTCCATTGGGACAGAATTATGAATTTTCACCCAAACCCCGCCCATTGTGGGCGGAGTCCGGTGTTGCCACCCACTATAGGTGTTCCCATCATGTCGCCAGTACCCCTACCAAATTTGGACTTTCTAGGTTCATGGGGANGAATTTCCGCACAAACCACGCCCCTTATGGGAGGAGTCGGGTTCTGCCACCCACCATGAGTTTTGCCTCCTGTACCCCTACCAAATTTGAACTCTCTACGTCCATGGGAACCGGAATTATGGATTTTCGTATATAAATGTAAGAAGGGACGTGAGCTTCGAGGCACGCTCCGCCCATTGTGGGCGGGCCTCCACTGACGTCATTTATGCTGGAGATACCTTCGACAATACCTCTCCTATATCAACTTTTTCCTGCTCTGTTGACTTTCTCCGAACCGAGTTATAAATGTTCTCATAAGGTATTGCATTTTTGGAGAACGCCCCGCCCATCGGGGGTGGGTCTCCCCAGTTCGATCTAACTTACCAATGACTAACTCCTCTCAAGCCACCTTCAAACCCCAGTTTTGAAGTCGTCTTATGACTGAATTTGAAATCATGGTCCTCGGTAGGGCTCATTTCGAGGCACGCCACGCCCACTGTGGGCGGGGCTCCGCCAAGCTGATGTGTATTTTATACTTCTCGAGACCTGGCCCACCCATCCCACACTTGACCCGGCCTCTCCAGGCAGATCTAAAGGAGCTAAGGAATTTCGTGACAGACATACAGACAGACAGACGGACAGACGAACAGACTAAGCGCTTTATATAGTAAGTAAGTAGGATGCTTTTTCGTGATCGTAAGCGATTAAGGGACCCTCCCTCCCCTCATGCCTCCCCGTGTCGAGGGTGTAGTACTAGCATGATAGGGGTCAAGGGGAATCGCCCAGTCATGCTTATTACGTTGGTTGGATATTTTGTGGTGAGAAATTGGCCAGTTGTCCCAAATAGTGTGTGGAGGTAAACCGCCCATGCATTATCACGTACATTTGATTCTTCAACTCATATTCACAGATTGTTACACTTCGTAGGCCACATCTTCCTTTGCTCGAGGATGCTCCTTATGAATACACAGAATGGCGCGATGAGAAAACCTTCATAGCGTTTTCAAAAATTCATACAACGGATTATACAAATTAGAGATTATGATTTCAAATTGCACGCAACAAAAGGATTCGATCTTCCAATTTTGTTATTATTATTATTTTTACTTCTTTTTTGTTTTTTATTCTCTAGCGCTCAAATTTTAGACGAAATGGCCACAACCTCGCAAGCACCTTTCCCGCCTCCGGAGCTAAAAGGGACTTATGGAAAGAGAGACAACAAAAGTAGACAAAGCAGAAAGAAAAAAAAGAAAAAGAGACGGTTCTTATTCATTTTCATTGAGCTCTTCGACGCTTAGTTTTAATCTCTGAGCGTGTTTGTTCTCTCTTTACATGCACCGATGCTCTCATGTCATCTGTTTTAGGCACTCTTCAGACTCGTCGTCGAGCGGTTCGAGTTCGAGTTCTTCATTGAACGTGGGTGAATACTTGCGTGTGGAGAAAAAGGAGATGAGGTTAACATTTTTTCAGTTACCTCTTCCTTTGTTGCAAATGTTGTGCTCTTTTTCGGAAGCTCCTTTCATGTTACTAGCCCCCAATGTTTTTTCATTTTGATATAGTCCGTTGTTTGTTTTCAGTACCAAGTACATCTCGCGAGAACGTGAAGGTCTTGAGAAAACTATTGTTGAGGAAATCAAAACAGTCACAAAGAAGAAAAAATACAGAGTCTCAGAGCCGAAGCGAAGTGACACGAAAGTGAATTGAAAAATTCCTATTTGCACGTTTCTATGCTAATGACTAATGCTTGATTTTGGCAGGGCTCGGGACTGCAGATGGTCAGCAGCGATGAATCTGTTGAAAACTGTAATGTTGCTGAGATTGACGGTGGTAAGAACAAGAAGTAAGTCTGTTAAGGATGATAGGGATTTCAAGGGAATGAAATCGAAGAGTAGCTTGCATAACTGAAACCTAATGCCGAGATATAGGATAAAGAATAAAGTTCTTGGCGTTAATCAATCCCGTCTGAGTGATGCGCCCCTGCAGTAGACCTTCATTCAGAATCGTAGTGACGTAATGAATGCGTATGTGGCATCTACAATGACTTGCGGTGACCAGATAATGTACAAATTAGTGCTTTCATCCTGCTAGACGAGTCTGGTACCAATTACCCCGGAGACAAGCAAGGTTTCGATAGCCGGGGAGATCGAGTCGGGATACGAAGCCGTGACCATGTGTGCGAAAGTCGCCACTTGCCTCTATACCACTTCCGCCTAGTGCCGAGATATGTTCACTAAATGTTGTTGCCAAACAAGTTTGCTAGTTGGAAGCTTCTTTTTTGCCGACATACATATATCTCGTACATCCTTCTTCAGCTTCTTCGCTGTGTCGTAGATGTGACGGGTTGTAGGAGACGTCATAAGCCTTCCCGCTTTTGACGTGGTGTAATCGCGGCGCGGCAGTCAGCACCGCGCATGCGTTAAGCGCGGTAGAATCGTTGTTATTTATACGACCGTTATATGCAAATCAATGCCTTGAACAACCCCGTGATTCTAAAGTGTGATGAGGACAGCTGTGCATGCGGTGTGAACTAGAGAGCGCCGTTTCGGCGAAGTAGGAGAGGGGCAGTACAGTCCTAAATGCGCTACTGATGTGTCTGATAAAGGTTGCACCAAACGATCGCCCTCCCTCAGAAACAAAGTACCTTTGGCTCTGTACAACCGGTGGCAAGGGTTAGGCCTATAAATGTTCTGTGGCAAGATAAATCAATCCTTTTTCAAAAACGTCTCTAGGATTGCTACGCCTGGGAAAAGTGGTGATAAGGAGAAGAAATTCGAGGTGCACCGTTGGAGCAGCAGCTCCACTGAGTCTGATGGAGAGCAGTTACATAGAAAGGATAAGGTATACATAGTTATAGTTACATTTCTCTTGCTTTTCGGTGTAGATTGCTTTGTTCTTCATCAAATCAATTAATTTGTTTTTCTCCATTATAGACGACAGAGAGGTCATCGAGTTCCCACCAGGATTTCATATCCCATCCTCCTGCGCCGTTGATAATACCACCGCCCCCTCCACCAAGTGTATTCACTAGTCCCAGCTATGTAACCACCCAATCGCAACCTCATGTGGGAAATGGACCGTCGAAAGCCTGTCTCCCTCATCTCGAGAATAAGCCTATACCCTATCCTACTGGGCCAGTCACGCTTTTACCGACACATCTACCTCCTCCTTCGTTTCCCATTGTGCATGTAAGTTTCTTTATGGACGTTTCCTTCGTTGTTGTTTCATTGATTTCTTTCTTTGTAGATGAATCACCCTATTGTGGCACCTCCACCCTTCAATCCTCGTTTGCCTCCCCCAGGATTTCCCGTTCATCAAGCTCACAGTTACCCTAAAGTGAGCCCAGAAAGTTTGCTTCAATTTTCTGTATATGATCCAGAAACCCAAACACTGTGTTTCAGCGGGAACTTCCAAAGGTGGCTTTGCGCTTTGTCGAGGATTCTCCTTCACGTCCAACCTCGTCGTGTGCGCCATTACAACAAACTCTTGCTGATCGAGTTGCTAGCATCTTCGGTAGCGATGCACCCATGGGCTCATCAAACAGCGTTCAGAAAGGATGTGTTACTCCTCAAAGAGCCGCGTAGGCAACTTTACAATTTTTCTAATGAATTCCTTGCGATACGGCAAATCTGTTTAATTTTCAGATCAACTAACCTCACTTGTGACGATGTAGACGATATGGATGTTGACATCGGTTCTTCGGTATCCCCTGTTCCTAAAGCATCGACTTACCAAAGTCCTGTAGAAACTATGCATTCAAAAGCTAAACGCAGGAAAAGGGAGCGGACAGGACGCAACAGAACATCTAATAAGGATAAGGTATTGCTGCTTTTTTACGCTCTGACCTTTTCATTTCTATCTTTTCACTTCTGAAAATTGATTTACAAATTTGAGAATGGAAAAAGCCTACATCGAGTTGTTTTGTGACAAATAGACCATCACCATCTAAATTTGTTCGCAGTGCCATTTGTTTCCCCGCAGCGTCCAATCCGAATTTATATTTTTCATTGATTAGAGAATCCGTGCAGACAGTCAAGAATACAGGTTGTCCCAAAACCATGGGCGCCCAAATTCAGAAATTTCTGGGTAAAAAATATTCTATCAAATTCACATTACCTGCTATTAATTGCATAAGAATGTTTTCCTGCAATATGCATGGTTGCTGATGTGAAACTCCCAATATCTTTTAGATGGAGAAGGCTCATTCAATGCCACTTGCAATCATTGGCACGCAAGAGGTGGAAGGGCATTATGAAATTCCTTGGAATTTTTATGATATTCGTAGAGGAAGCTGATAAACGATACAGAAAAAAGATTGAATCGGAGAGAAACCAGGAAAGGTAGAAAGGCGAATGTTTCTAAAGATAGGATATTAACCCATTGACGATTGCGCGCGTTTTGGATTTTTCGGCCGCGTGGGACATGAGCGTTTTGACGGGCGCATGCGCGTCAAGATGTCCCACGAGGTGCACTTTTTGGAAGCCAAAGCTGAGAGGCAACATCAAAAGCGTGTTATGTTGGTTAATGAAAAGAGTAGTCGACAAGGTGGTGCTCTGCTTGTCTGCTCCCTCTTAGCGATATAGAAACAGCTTTGATGCACATTTAAAGCAAAAACAGGAAATTGTCACCTAGAGGCCAGAAGGCTGTAGGAAAGGGAGAACTGGGGGTAGCAAGAAATCTTGCTTGCTGTTAGTAAAACCTAGAATATGTGAATTTCTACTGCCTAGCTAAGACAAGTGCAGACAAGTCGTGCACCACNGATATAGAAACAGCTTTGATGCACATTTAAAGCAAAAACAGGAAATTGTCACCTAGAGGCCAGAAGGCTGTAGGAAAGGGAGAACTAGGGGTAGCAAGAAATCTTGCTTGCTGTTAGTAAAACCTAGAATATGTGAATTTCTACTGCCTAGCTAAGACAAGTGCAGACAAGTCGTGCACCACATAGTCGCATGGCCAATTGCAAATTCTTATAACATCAACGACAAGGGAACATCTCGAAAGCAACAACTAAAATGGCTGGAGTTGTAAACGCTTGGAAGCTTTACAGAGATGTGGTGAAGAATATCAGGATTGATGGCTTCGAATTAGTAGTGGTCCAATGTCTGTTAAATGTTGATTATGGCTACACTTCGAGTTATCATTGTCACTCCATGCGACATGTGTAGGAGGAGATACCGAGAGTTCTAAAAGGATTCAACAGGATGAGGAGTGTAGAGTGTTACGCAGCAATGTCCAAAGAGCAAGGATTTGCTAGGGCATCAAAAAAACAAAAAGGGTCAACACACGTTGCAGTAGGTTCAGGAAATTAATTTGGATTGATTGTTTCGATGAAAACACAAGTGTCGTCGCGTAAAAACGTAATCTTTTGATGTTGTTGTGCCTTGTTACTAATTACTTATGATTAATTCTATGATTTATTTATGTGTTTGTCCTGAAAAAGAAGTCAAAGTTCAGTTTTAGGTGAGACTCTTACAAGGTTTGGGAAATCTTTGCTGGAATAAACCATATTTGCTTCGATCATGGACCACGTTGTTTGTGGAAGTTTTAATGTTTTGTCTATTGAATAAAAAACCTTGACGCGCGTGCGCGTCAAGACGTCGTCAATGGGTTAAAATGGCCGTCTGCTAGTCGATCGGGATCCTTAGTGACCCATTAAAAGAAAGTCAACGTGCACGGCTTATAGGAGTAATGAGGATGTAAGAATGTCAGAAGCTCCATTGCCATTCCTGTCGTATGCAGAAATTTCGCTTCAATTCCGATCTCAACCAACAGTGGAGGGTGAAAAAATGCAGGTTGTTGGTTCGCTTGAGATACGTATCCTTGCATCGTTTAGCTAGTGTGCGTGTACGGCAAACTGATCCTTGTCATGAAGCGGAATCAACTTTGTGACTCTTATGACAGTACATGAGGATGATGATTTATAACAATCAACGTATTGGAGCTTGCTGAACTCACTACTTTGATGGTGCGGGTGAAGACACAGTTCACGATAATTCAATGAGCGGGAACGTCAATGGCTTTCCCGCCTCTCGATCGATTTATGTCAGACGAGTGTCGGGACAATATAGATTGCAACTGTTCGTTCCAGGACCCACACAGAATCAGCTGCTCGCCGAGTGATGAAGCGATGTTTTTCTCCCATTCTTTTTTCCTTTGTTATTCTTTTTGCTGCCGCGATCCCCTACTTAATTTCTTACTCCTAGAGGCTGGAAAAGGTGAGCTACTTTCAGTGTTACTAGGGTTTTTTTGTTCACTTATTCTTATATGTGAATGAATTTCTGCTTACCACAGACTGTTATTCGCACCACGATCCACACGCACGCAATGTGGCGCTGTGCGTAGCTCGTCCAGACGCCTCGCTCTTGTTCATTTTTCTGGTCCCACTCTCGTTCAGACCCTTTTTAACGGGTTTTTGAACCTTTTTCCTCTTTGGAAACACCAATTCACGCAGTTTCTCCTCCTTCATCGCTCTATTTTCGATCTTGTCTTCCATTTTTCATCATAATCTGGATGATCCAAACTTATCGTGAACTGTGCCTTTAATGTAGCGTTTCGATGAGTATGGTGGGTCGGAGACTGCCATGTAAGCTATAGGCTAGGGCTACTGAATTTCGACACACCACGACTTGAACTGAACCCACTGCAATGTTAGTTTGAATTAGTAACAAGAACGGTACAAGGGCATTTGTTTGAAAGAAAGCACACTTTGCAAATTGTTGGTGCGGCGTCGGGAAGCAAACCCATCTATCTCGTATTACGGTGGAGAACACTGCCACTGCGCCGTAGCGACAACCTTGTGGTTGTTGCGGGCATAGGTTATCGGTTATCTACATAGGTATAATGACCGGAATGTGGGGCACCTCGAAAACAATCACTCTAGTATCTCTTGAACTCTAACTCGAACTTGATTCGGTCTCTCATGAACCGAATCAAAATTAGGTATTTCCTGCATATTTACATTTCATTATAGTATCGGAGGCTATAATATGTTAATTTTTATTTAGAAACGTTTCATGCGAAATGTTGGCGCTGTGCGAGAAGCAACGGAAAAAGTCATTGGCGAAGAAATCGTTGATGTGATCACAAAAGACTTTTACAAAAGAATTGAAGGTGTAAGCTTCGAGATACTTGAGGAGGTCCTCGCGGAGATTCGCCACGAATTGGAGGAGCAGAAACGAAATGAGGTAAGTTGGTCATTTCTTGAACATTTGTTCACTTTCGCCAACAAATAGAGTTTACGTGACCTTCTCAGGCCCAGGAGGCTTTGCGTGCACAGGCCAGAATCGTAACGCAGGACAAGCCTAGCGATGTATCTCAACTGTGCAGCCCTCTTGCAGCGGTTTGTTTGGCGCTTGTTTGCCACCACTTCTCGTGAAATACTACACGTGCCCTTTAATTGGTTTAGGTATTTTTACAGAGCCTTAATGCTACTCCGGAGAAACTTGGAACATTTCCGTTTACCATAAATATGCCCAAATTACCGAGCTTCAGGAGGGTAAGCTTCGGTTTACAACCATTAACATATATTCTCTTTTACTAAGAGTAGCGCAAAGCGCTACGGAGCGCAGGATGCTTTTAGGGTTAACTACGTTAGGGGCGTTTTTTTTTTTTGAAATTCCCAGCCCCAATCTCCGACGTACTGCTCGAAATTTGTGTCACTTATGCAAATTTCTTCTTTTATCGATGGTGATGATAGCCTTGTGCCTTTTGGGTCTTCTGATAGAGTTGCATTAATTACGACGAACCAAAGCTACTTTATCGTCTTATACAGATGCCCAATTGTGATGGGTTCCACCGTTCATGTGAAGGGATCAGCTGCACCTCAGCGAATCGGATTATGTTTCGCTGCTGATCCACGGTACACAAGACTACTTTTGCGTCAACGGTGGAACCTAGCTGGGCGGATAAGATGGTATCATCGAAGCATCAGCAGTAATCAACAACGTTTAAACTATGAAACTTGCGAAGCTAAAAATTATCGACATATAAGTTTTATGTCGAGGTTACAACAACAGAGGGCATTAGAAAATCAAGAAGAATTGGAATTTTCTATTAGTACTGTTTCATGCGTGAAACATTGTTCAGAGTATACGTGTTTAAATGTGATCACGTTTTCAACTGAAAATTTCATGTACATCAAACACTCACAAAACCATATTGATCAGTTCCGTAATGGGGAAGTGCGGTTCTATCACCGTATACTGCATAGCGAGTCAAGAGTTAAGGCAATAATTATGCAACATTTCCTAACAATTGTAAGCAATTCGTCTTGATAGCAATCACATAAGCATCGAAAAATAAGGGAAATCGTCTATATTAAAGCATGACTGAAGGAGCTTGCATACAAACTGAAGAATCAAAAGAATCTATTGCTTGTCCCCCCTTTTGAGATCTGAGCGTGAAAGGAAAAATAAACCCCTTCCTTACAGTCCCTTTGCAAACATGTCGGTACTTGCTCATGACAAAAGGTGTCTGGCTCAATCGCAATGGGTCGCGGGTCGCGTGTGCGGTATGACCCCATCGGGTGATAGAATTGTGTTACACCCGATCATTTATTATATCCCCATTCCTTTTATATTTTGTACCGACTTTCTGAGTGTATATTTTCATAAGTTGATCGCCACTGTCCACATCCTTTTACTACTGGTTGTTATAATTTAGAAGGTACGGCCACCATCACCGGAGTCTGAATCCTCTCGAAGTCCCGTAAATCGAAGGCGGAATGTCAAATCAAATATCTCGAGCGGTTCTAATGGCTCCGATGCTGTTCAAGAGAGGTAAGATAGAGACCGTCGTCTATAAGTACAACATCAAGCTTAATGGGATCGTCAAACTTCGATGTACCGACCCGCAATGTACCGGAAACAACCACTGGGGATTTCTATTTTAACTTTAAAGTGCGCTCTCCAACACGCCGCAGTTTTACGTGCGCGGCGCACTGTTCGGGTTCAACATTCCGCACCGGCGACCAAAGGCAATCCTTTTGTGTGTGATGCTCGAATTGACCCTGTGGAAAATACCTTAGTGTGATAAAAGCACTTCTAATTTGTGATTTAGTTTTCAAAAATGACATTAATTACTGTGAGACTTGTTTGCAAGTATTGCAAATATATGCGAGAGAAGTGCAGTCATCGTGGTTCTTAAGACGAGACTCAGGGACTTGTTTTGAATTGCATGCTTCATATCTGCGTTTATTGAATTACTTGCATCCTGCTGCCTTTGGTGAGATTTCTGCAACACATAGTTTCCTAGTTTAAGGCTTCCCTTTGTCGGAAGGTGGAGCATCTCGAAGGGCAAAAGGCAGATTATCTATGACCTCTTCTCTAGTCTTGGCGAGAGCCTCGTCGAACTGCCTACCTACCATTCTTGACAACACGGATGTATTACTCCCTTCATTTCCTTTTGCAAGATCACATGTATCACTACTTCTATAAAAAGTAGTACGGTTTTCAGTTTCATCCTTGAGAGGTCTTTAGCTGGGCCATCTTCATTGCTAGACACGGGATGAAGTATCGTAAAGATGTTGACCCCCTAACTTTTCTTGACGCAGTAAGACCGCTACCTGCGACAGTCGAGTGGACAGCGAAACACTCTCGTTCGCCTAATATCCCCGCTCATGAGCACGGGTATCTCTAATATAGTCATACGCACATCTCGCAACATCACAAGGGTAGTAGATGTCCCAAGCGGCTTTGATGAGGATCAGCGACAAGCTACTTCCTCTTTTATGCGATAACGTTTCACATATGGATACATGTAGGCCACTTGAAACCATGCACTATTCTTATGGCATCGCTCTATCAGCGAAAAAGGGTGAAGAAAGGACAAGCTGCAGAAATGGCAGTGCGTGCGGGCAGAGAATGAATACCGAAAGTGAAGAGGAACAAGTTTTTCAGCTGAGATTTGCGCAAAGTGGCTGCTTTCATAGCGTGCCGACCGGCGTGCCGGCCGCGGCGGACTATGAAGCAGCCACAAAAATGGTTTCTGTGTCTCTCCCTCGGAATGTCCCCCACTGGCCTCCAAAGGTATCAGGAATGGCGCTCTCGAGTCCCAAAACTCAACAGCTAGAGCATAGTGGGAGCCCCGTTACCGGATCACCGAGACTTTCCGCCCCTCGATCGATGTCCCGTCACACGAATGTCGAGCCGATACAGATTGCAATATTCGCTCTAGGACCCACACACAATCAGCTGATCGCCGAGCGATGAGGCGGTGTTTTTCTTCCATTCTTCAATTCTTTGTTATTCTTTTTGCTGTCGCGATCCCATTTTCAATTTCCTACCCCAAGAGGCTGAAAAGGTGAGCTATTTTTGCTGAACTAGGTTTTTTTTGTTTACTCATGCTCATAAGCGGATGAATTTTTGCTTACCGTAGCCAGATATTTGCACCAGGACCCACACATACGCAATGACGCGCTGTGCATGTAAAAAGAATAACAGAGGAAAAAAGAATGAGACAAAAACATCGACTCATCACTCAGCGATCAGCTGATTGTGCATGGGTCCTAGAACGAATATTCGCATTCTGTATTGTCTCGATACTCGCCTGATGTGACAGCGATCGAGAGGCGGGAAAGCGACTCAAGACAGCAACAGGGCTTCCACTATGCCCTAAGCGTCGAGATTCGGGAGCGAGAGGGACCCTTCTACCCCATAGGGGCACTGAGTATTCCTAGGGAAGAACTCGGTAACCATTTTGATCGTGAAGCGTGCTTTTAAGGGTTTACTTTATAGGTCAACAGTTTACTTGTCAAGCGTTCAAAATGAGCACAGTTGATCATTGCTTTATTTATCTTTTATAAGTTCATATTTCTCCCATCATGATGGCAAGCATATCGTCCACTTCACTGCGCATCCGTAGGCCGCCCCTCCCTTCATTCTATATGACCTGGTTATATTGACGCGTAAATCGCACTACACCCCCTAGCCGATTATACAAGTGGGATTGAATCATGCCTCCATTCAAATTTTTCAGCTCATCAAGCAGTGAGGAAACCGAGTCGTCTGATGAAGTCATTCTCAGAAGGAAAAGGCGTGGTCTGCGATCACGTCTTACAGACACAGCCGAATCGGGGTGAGTGAAAATTTAGCTTATATTCTTCTGCATAGCATATAGTCGTTTCTAATCAGGCCTGGTTCCTTGAGTGAGGCAACCTCCTGCGAAACCGGGCCATGCCGGAGCAATTCCCCTCGTTCGATCAGCGCATGTAAGTGGTTTTGAATTTACCCTGTGTCTTCCCATGTGTTGGATTCGAGAGCCCGAAATTATTTCCTTTTTGTTGCGGGAATCTACCATCTCCTTTTGCGCTCATACTGAAAAGAAGCCAAGAAATCCTCGTGTTTCAGTGAAAAATCGAGACTCTCCCATCTGCTCTACCGCAGTTTCTACAGCATCGAATATCGCGTCGTCGTCCGAGAGTTCTCCTCCGAGTGATAATGAAGATCAAGATGTTTCGACTGCTACAGAAGAGCCTTGCACATTGACTCCTCAGTCGTCAGTGAAGGAAATAAAGACAATAGAAGAAGATATTCCCTTCTGGAAAAAAATTGTACGTCATTCATTGCACGAGTGAATGTCTGGAGCTTATCACCTACTTCATTCATGTGACGAAATTTAGTTGTCTGATAAGTCGACGGAATGGTCCGCCGTTCTACCACAATCACTATATCATGTTCACCTCACTGAACATTGCTATTTCAAGCTGCCAGAGAATGACGAGAAGATGGAAAAAAGTGAAAGTTCGGGCGAGGTGCTGAGTAAAGATTCATTTTCTTCTCTCAGAAATCATTTCTTCTACGTCGAACTTTTTTATAGTCATCAACTACTATAATATACTCGCATATTCAGCAAAAGCCACAGTCGGCGGTCGCGAGAAGGGGAAGGCTGAACAGGCATGACAGGGAACTCTTGGGACTTTTTTCAACGGCTGACGCCCTACCTAAGCCGAAACCCCGGATGTTTGTATATTTTGTAATCCTTTTCAATATCCACATTTCCTTATCATTTATGTTGCAGATCATATCCGCCTTGGTCCCTTGAAGATAAGTTGAAGCGTATCCATCAGTGGGATGTGAGTAATCAACCTTCTTCGCTTTTCTTGTAGCGGTACAACTAGACGTGCTATACGTCATTTATTCCAGTGCTGCTTTGATCCGGAAGATCAAGAGTACTTGAAGCAGGCGTTTCTGATGATGCAACCATCTAGTGAGAACGGTGTTACTACACCGTGGGCTAAACCTGTTCGATTCAGCTTCACATCATGGTCGGATAAGCCACGGCTCCTGGTTTGGCTTAATCTGCTTTTCTTTCTACGCCAGATGATTGAAGAGGTTCCCTCTGAGAATTTTCTCATAGAATAACTTTTCTAGGATGAACCTGTCAAGAAAGGCCGTTTGGATCAATATTTCGCTGACTCCGAACTTGATGGCATCCTCCCGATTGTGGGTGGATGCGCGCGTACACGTGGTTACTTCAAGATGTCAATGAAAGAAAAGCGGAGCCTGATCAGAAGACCTGAAGATGAACAGCGTGATAAGACTCTGCTAAATGATCGTGTGAGCTTCCCAGACGCGATGCAGAGAAAGCTTGGGTTGCCAACGGAATATCAGTCTTCCAATGCTCTGGATTTTAGGATGAAGCTGCTGTGCGTCACAACCTCGTGCTCACCAAAGAATCGCGTTCGATGCATCGTCGTCTGCTAACTACAATGGGAGATGCAAACATGGATTTCTTCAAAGTGAACCAGTTGAAGGTGAATGATCTTCAGTTCAAGCAGATTTGTACATTGTGAAAAAATAAGAAATCTACAACCAATAATAATGACAGCTGTTAGCGTTGGCCCCCGCCTAAACCCCTTTAATACTTGGATCTGGTTCCAGGAGAAAAGCGACTGATTTCCCACCGAACACACGCACACCTCCGACACTCTTGCACCACGAAGGGCTCTCCTCCTTCATCCCCACCCCCCGGGGAGCTCACCCCACTTCTTATCACTTGTCGTGAGTGTTCCCATACTGCAGCCTGTAGTCCTACTAAATCTGCACGCCCTAAATTCAGATTAACACCTTTTGCACATATCCCGCCTCTGTGGGCGGGGTTTAGTCTATGTGCTGTAAGTGTTCCCACTCTACTGCCTGTACCCTACCAAGTTCGATCGCTCTGAATCCGAGTTAAGTATTTTCGCAATTAACAAGCAGGACTAGATTCCGTCCACTGTGGAGTTAAAGGCACGGTTCACGATAAAAAAAGGTTACTAAGTTCTTCCTTTAGGAATACTCAGTGCCCCCCCCCCCATGGGTGGTAGAAGAGACCCTCTCGCTCCCACAGTCTCAGCGCTTAGGGTATAGTGGAGGCCCCGTTGCTGCCGTAGTTCGCTTTAGTTCGCTGAGCTACTTTTGCTGTTACTAGGTTTTTTTTGTTTATTTATGCTTATAAGTGAAAGAATTTTTGCTTACCATTGTCTGTTATTCGCACCAGGACCCACGCGCGTGCAGTTAAACACTGTTTCGCTCGTCCGGAAGCCCCACTCTTCTTCATTTTTCTGGTTTCATTCTCGTCCAGTCCCCTTTTTGACGGGTTTTCGAAGCCTTTTTTCACTTTGGAAACACCGATGCACGCAGTTTCTTCACCTCAGTTGCACTAGTTTCGATCTTGTCTTCCATCTTTCATCATAATCTAGATTACCCAAAATTATCGTGAACTGTGCCTTTGACCTGTCTTCAATGTTCGCATACTTCTGCGTGTACTCCTACTAAATCTGAACGCTCTAAGTCCAAGGGAACAAGAGCATTTATTCTCCCCTTTTGCTGTGGGAGGATTCTAGTCTTACTACCAATCATCAGTGTTCCAATCCTGCCGCCTATGCACCTAGCAATTTCGATCTTCCAGATCTGATTTGCCAGTTTTCACCAACGCCTCACCCACTTTAGACGGAGTGTAGTGTTACCGCCCATTATCACTGTTCGCACAGTGTCGCCTGTACGTCTAGAAGATTTGAACGATCTAGGTCCAAGAGAACAGGAGCCCTAAATTTCCACGCAAGCACAGGTTTTTGCGCAAACCCCGCCCCTGTGGACGGAGTCCGGTTCTGTCACCCATCATAAGTATACCCATCCTGCCGCCTGTACTCCTGGGTGTGGTGCGATCCACGCGTCAATATAATTAGGTCATCGGACGAGAAACGCTATAATACCATGCCTACCATCATAATGGGAGAAATAGGAACATATAAGTAACATAAATAAAAAAAAGACCAACTATTCACGTTTACAAAAAAATTGCGTCTTCCAGGATCAAAAAATTTAAAGTTATTCTTATTTTGAACGTTTGACAAGTAAATTAATGTCCTATGAAGTGAATTCCTGACCTCGAAGGGCCTTCTTTGCCAAAGTAGTGAGGTTTGCTCTAATTCACGGTAAAGCCGTGTACTTCTGCGAACCTAATTTGGTCCATCTCGCCAATTTCGAGTTCTCCAGGTCCAAGGAGACAGTAGTTAAGAATTTCTCCTCGATTCCAAATTTTCGTGCAAACCTCACCCTTGTGGCTCAGTCAAGTCATGCCACATACCATTAGTGTTCCTATCCTGCCACGGGTGTGGTGCGATTTACGCGTCAATATAATGAGATCATCGGACAAAACGTGCTAAAACATCATGCCTACCATCATAACGGGCAAAATGAGAGCTTATATGTAACATAAATAAAATGAACAACTGTGACGTGCACGGTTAGAGAAGTGTTGCAATTTCTAGGATCAAAAAATTTGAAGATATTCTTATTTTGAAAGTTTGACAAGTAAATTGTTAAACTATCAGGTGAATTTCTAATCTCGAAGGAGCTTCATTGCTATAGTAAAGAGATTTGCCCTAATTCATGGTGAAGCCTTGAACTCCTGCAAATTTATTTGGTCCCTGCAAATTTATTTGGTCTATCTCAACAAAAAGGTACTGAAACGATGCTGCGTGCAGGAAGACCTCTAATGGGGTCACGCGTGAATCGCGCCCCCCCCCCCCCCCCCCCCCCCATCATGCCACCTGTATATCCACTACATTTGAACTCTCCAGATCTTAGGAAACAAGAGTTGTGATTTCCTCTTCAGGCACAAATTTCCCCATAAGCGCCGCTTATCGTGAGCGTAGTCAAGTCCTGCCACCCAACATAAATGTTCCCATCCTGCTGCCTGTGCTCCTTTCAAATTTGCACGATTTGGATCCACAGGACAGGAGTTATGAATTTCCGGTCGGACGCTCGCTTTTACACGCTCACAAACACAGACATTAGCGCATTATATATAGTGTATTCTTTCTTAAAATTCTCTTTCCACGAGTCCTTGCATAGGCGATCTTAAGTTCTAAATGATTCCAGTATCGCAGTATGAATGATTAATAATTCTAGTATCGCAAGAAAATGATCAAATTTGCTCGATCGCGTATTCACGGATGGGGATTGTATGCGATGGAGGCTATTGCGCCGGATGACATGATTGTCGAATACGTTGGTCAGAAGGTCAGAAAATTGTATTGATATCTTTCCAGATGTTTGCCTCTCTCATCTTCTTGCTGCAGCCTCGCTTAAGTATGACATATTAAAAGTGAGCTTTCAAGGTGCGAAATACGGTGGCAGATGTCCGTGAAAAAGCCTATGAAAGACGAGGGATTGGTAGCAGTTATCTTTTCCGGATTGACGATACTACAGTGAGTACTAGATTTGATACTGATACTAATTCTTTCTAAATGAAAGATGCTATATATTCAATGCTCGCCTTCATGCAGTGAAGTTATGAAAGTCAGGCAAAGGAAGGCAACTAACCTTGGAAAGGTTTCAACTTCCTATGGAACTTGGAATAGGGACCTAGGTATATCGATAGAGCTCGGGAAGTTACTAACAAATTTGGAAATTAAAACTGCAAAATGAGTCTACCAAAAAAAGATGTGAGCGTTCAAAGTTTGCATGTCAGAAGAATGGAGAGATTGTGAAAGTTGATAAGCCAGTTGCCCGCAGTGGCCACAAGGGTCTCCGTGGCGTAGTGGCAGTGCTCTCCCTCTCCAGGCGAGGAGTGGGGGTTTGCTCCCCGTTGTCGTTTTGCCTTTTGCAAAACGTGCTTTCACCCGAATAAAAGCTCACCTATCTACCGCCTGTCATCGCACTTATTTGAAATTCCTTGATGTGGAACAAGAAACCCTAATCACTTAGAAAAGATATGTGTGAAAAACTGGATATTTATGAAACAATCCAATGGCTGAAGCAGATATGTTGCTCACAAAATGTGAACTTTATATGTACATGCTAACAGTACACGTTTCTACCCATCTTTTGGATTGTTTCATCGATGTTGAGTTCCCTCGCTTGTCCAAGACTATTGCACTTTGGGCGTGGGTATGTGTGTTTCCGTGTTGAAAATGAAATAGCGTTACAAAAATGACGTGGAGAAATTTCAAAAAAGTGATAGGTGGTAGACAGGTAATCGCAAATGGTAGCCGAATAAAGTGCTAAGTTAAATCAGTAAGAGAAAAGGTTGAGGAGCTTTTATTCGGATTGAAGCACGTTTTGCAAAAGCGAAAACGGCAACGGGGAAGAAACCCTCACTCCTCACCTGTAGAGGGAGAGCACTGCCACTACGCCACGGAGACCCTTGTGGCCATTGCGCGCAACTGCGCTTACCAACCTTCACTATCTCTCCATGCTTTAAGCATGCATAGTTTGAACGCTCACAACTTTTTTGGTGGACTCATTTTGCAGTTTTGATTTCCATATTTGTTAATATCTTTCCAAGCCCTATCGGTATACCTAGGTCTCTATTCAAAGTTCCAAGGAAAGTTGAAACCCTTCCCTGGTAAGAGACACTCTAAATGAACTCTGGAGTATTTTCCTCTTCTGTGCCTACTTTCTTTTTTTTTTGACCTAGTTCTGGGAGTTTTTTTCACATGCTTACAGTCACCTCTCACCCCCTATTAGAATCCCAAATATGTGTGAAGCACTCGCGCATGTCTCCATGTCACAAGTTACCTGAAAAAGCAGTTGGAGAGGTCGGGCGAAGTTTGGGAACTGTTGGGCTAGATCAATAGCACCTATGTGTTTTGGTGTGGAGCTCCGTCTACGTGATGCATGTTGAGAAATGCACTGGGGGGAAATGCCATAGTGGTCTAGACATCGAGTGAATAGAAATGAGCAAGGTTTAATGCTAGGCATGCGTGAACTGAACGAAACTCCGCCTACGATGAATAGGGCGCTTTCAAAAAAAGCACTCTCCTTTTTTAAAACGCCTCATTTTACGAAAAACGAGGTTGGAAGCTATCGAATGGAATATGGTTGATTCTTTAAGTTGGGAGGTACATGCGCCGAAGTGGACGTAGCTCTCTTCAAAAATTTATAACTTTGATCGAATTCCGGAAAAAGTGGGTAGAGGCTATTGAAGGAGGGTGTACAAGTCTTCGAATGGGCGGGCCTTAAGCGAGGGAGTGGAGTTGCGGTCAAACATCGAAAACTCCACTCAAAAACGTTCTATTATCATCACTCTTTACTCCTTACTGCTTGCTGAATTCGAGGCGTCTGTCTGCTGCGAAATTCTTTGTTACCTGAGGAGCACCTGGCGAACGTCCTGTTGAACACTGCTGATGAAAATAGTTTCTGAGAATTCTTCTTAGAACGAACCTTTGAGCTCGAAAATATAAGGGGAGCTGTTGTGTCAAGAAACGGCATAGGTAGGGCCCTGTGAAGGCCTCAAAATCGGTCTAGCCGGCGTACACACCCGGACGGACGAGTCTTCACAACGTTCTTAAGACTGTAAAGGTTGCACCATTCACGCCGGGACGCACACATTGCATGAGAGTGGTTTATTGTAATCGGCCGCATAACACATATGAACAGCTCTCGCAGGTATACCTTCCATGCGACCTTTGTCGTCACGCTCTCGCCCACTTTTGTATCATTCTGAACTATTGCTTCCATTGTTCATCTGAAACTGAATAACCCAAACAATCAAGGAATGCGCCTTCAAGTTCGGGATGGATGTAGAATAGGAAGAGGAAAAGAGCGAAATTCACCCGCGCTTTGTTTACGGGGAAGCTTAAGTCTGCTTTCATATTCCGATGGCCGGCCGGCGATGTAAAACGAATTAGTTCGTATGAAAGAAATCTACGTCTGTTGCATTTTATTTCACGGTTCTGACCTGTTCTGACCGATGCAACAGACGTAGATTTCTTACATACGAACTAATTCGTTTTACCTCAGTGCGCCGGCTCGCCGGCCCGCTGGCCGGCGGACTATGAACGCAGCCTAACATGTACCGGAGTGATCGCGAAGTGGGAACTCATTTCTTTTCTGAGCAGCTCAGGCATCTCGCAAAAAGGAGTAGATCGAGGGTTAAGAAATGAAACGAAGTAGGCACACTCGCTGTGGGTGTGGGTGGAGTGTCCTTGTGAGGGGTCTGGTGTAAAGGGTATGTGTTTTCCATAAAAATAACATTTAAGCTTCTAATTTGATTTCAGCGCCAGAATCTTGAGGGCGGAGCTCAGGTCAAATTTCCATAACTCACTCTCAGTTGTGACTCCCGCGGTGGTTTAGCTCAAGCTCAACATAACCCATTGTGTGTTTGCGATTTTGTACTTGCTTCTGACAGCGATGTCATAAATTCTACTTCTATTAGCTTAGGAGGCTTATGAGAACTCCCGATGTTCTAGACCTGGAGCGTTTATGTTTGGGATAGATATAGCTGACGGAATAGTGGATAACGTCTGATAAGTTTTGATAAGGTCTCACAATAGAGGAGATACTGAGAATGTTAAAACATTCATAACAACAAAAGAAAGGTTGGTCGTAGGTAGAAATTAACAGAAGTATCACTGATAGCTGCTACAGAGGTTCTAAAATTCAGTTTCACTGGATTTGCTACACCTATCGTCAACGCAATAGGCTTTTTGACATGTAATAGACAGAGGTGATACGAACATAGTTGATAGAAAGGTGGAAGAATTGACAAGAGGTGTTCCTGAGAAAACGGCATATGTATGGCCCTTTTTCTGGAAATTGAGTTTTGTGCCGAACCGTCCTAAATTGCTGAACCTGGATAGGCGGTGCACCAGAGAAGGTGGCAGCAATTTGTAAAGGCTGACGGGGAGGAGTTAGACAGGAGTGCTTGGAATCGCTTCTCATTTCAGGTCATAGATGCCACTCGCATGGGTAACTTCGCACGTTTTATAAACCACTCTTGTCAACCCAACTGTTATGCAAAAGTTAGTTTTTTTTTTCTTTCATTTTTATTTATTTTTCATGCACCTTTGTTTACAGCTGTTTAGTGACTAGTTTACAGAAATTAATGAATAATCTGCTGGAAGCTTGCTTTCAGTACTATTCCTCAAAAAGCAAGAGGTTTTTGATTCAGTGAACTTGATATCGGTGAATCGTTTTGGGATACCCAACCTTGTGCTCAAAATTTTAACGCAGCAGAATTTTGGCTTGTTTCCACCTGCACTATGTCGATTATCCAATCATGCAAAAGCAATTTAACAGCTTTGGTGAAAGACATCTTTAGCTTGAGCTGCGGCTGTACGCCGTTGTAACATAGCCGTTTCCTTTCGTGGAGTGCACGCACTTCAATTGCCATCTATACAACACAAATGTTGTGTGGAACAATTGTCCGAGCTATTTAGCCTCTAGAAATTACTAATATACTCTTGGTCCACTAAGCTTCATCGAGTTGATATAGGAATAAATAGAAAAATAAATAGAAAACGTGGTCCGTAGTCGAGTCGCTAACCATTCTTTACCATTAGGTTGTCGTCGTTACGCCCCAAGGTAAGCCTTTCGTAATTATGACTTCAGCCATATGAAGCTGCCTGAGAGCTATTGTCTATTACGCATTTCTGTAAAGCCATAGTCCATTGACAGCTGTCGCAATTATCTGTTGTGCATTCACAAGGAACATCGTATCTCATTCCACGGGTGCTCCTTGATGAACCCAGGACGCCCAGGGAAGTTTTGCTGTGTCTTTGTTTGACTCTCAGTTTGAGGATTCCACTATGACCGCAGAGATTTACGCTTCTTGCTGCTTGCGGAATTCACCGACCGACCGACCGACTCACCGACCGACCGATTGTGGCGGCGATGGCAAAATGTCGACAACGCAGGACACCAATGGATCACGCACCCCAACGCGTCACGTGGGCTTCAAAGCAATCTGACCAGCGTTGTCAACATGTGGCCAGCGTCGCTCGGTGGGTCGGTCGATCGTTGATCTGAAAGCAGCAGTAAATTGCCGAATTGGATGGGAAATGCTGCCCCTTCCTCCTTGTTCGCCAAATCTCGCTCCGTTCGACGGAATAGTTTGAAACCATTCGACACGACAATAAGTAATGTTTCTCTCGAACCAGTCTGTTTTCTTACTGAATATATTTTAGGAGGAGAACAGACTGGTCCTTTCTCATTTCTACCATTTATTTTCCGTCGACACAAATCCGTAGAAGACCTTACTCCCTTTGAGTTCTTGCACTTGAAGGCACAGTTCACGATAATTTTGAGATACCCGTTTTTATTCGGGAAGTGGAAGTATAGATTAGGAATAGTTCATCGGTAGTGAAGAAAGCGAGAGAATTCGCCGATTTCGAGACAAATATGGCTCCTCAAAAGTAGGAATAGAGTTTGGACGAGATTGCCATGAAGGAAAGAACGGTTCCGGGAACTTCTCTCTGAACACGGCGTCGCACACGCCGCACCCGCCGCGTATCTCAGGATTGCGATGGAAGAGGAGCGCGCAATTTGTGAGGTAGGGAGTCCTTTAATTATTTGAATTGGCTGGCCGCTCTTTTCAATTCCATTGATCTCGTTTATATAGGAGGAGTCATTTTAATTGATCAAGTCTAATAAACATGAAAACGAAAAAGAAACAGAAGAAAAAACGATCAAATCAAATAAAAAAGCAAGGCAATCAACGAAAAATATCGCGTCCTACCAATTGGCGGGGAGGAGGGGTGACTACGTTAGTTGCAGTGACATTTGCCGTATGCCGCAAAGGAGAATGCCGCAATCGGGAAAAAGTTCCGTTACCCGGAAATAACATGTAAGGAGGTATTCGCCCGAGATTTTAGTTATTGCAGTTGCACAAAGAGCTGACTACATCACGCCGGAACTGTACAAAACTGTCTCTCACTGTCGCTATGGGTTATGACAAGTTGTTTGAACTTCCTACTTGGGTTCCCTTGTGATCGGTGCAGCCTCTACAATGCTGTTAAAACTCGTCCGACGATACACATGGGTCAATCTTTGGTCCTTTATAACTCCCTAACTACGTCGTTTTCCGACCTAATAGTGCCAGATATGGTATACACGGGGCCTCAAATTCATCTTGTGGGGGAATCTCAGAAACCATTTTTATCGTGAGCTGCGCCTTTAATGAAGGTCATCGCCCCTTACTGCTTATTACGGAACAACTCTAAAAGGGTTAACTTTTGGAGAGACTGGACGGTTTGAAAACGTTGCTCAACAAGTAGGTTATGGTGTGGGCAGCGAAGCATATGTGAAGCAAAGATATTTTCATATTTTACTTTAAGGTGGTAACTGTCGACGGTGACAAGCGAATCGTGATATACAGCAAGACTTTGATCAACAAAGGTGACGAAATTACGTATGATTACAAGTTTCCAATAGAAGAAGACAAAGTTGATTGTTTGTGTGGTGCTCCCAACTGTCGCGGAACTCTCAATTAGTTCATCATTCTACCACGTACACTTTGATTGCACTCTACACGGATTGCTTTCAATGTTATGCATGAGAACTGAAGAAGTGCAAGTGAAACAAAGGAAATTTGATGTATATCATGATTGCACCATGCGCTTGGTGTTGCCCTTGGAGATCGCGCATTTTTGTAATCGGTGATTATTAATCTCATATTTATCGTCTTTCATTTACTGTATACTGCTATTTTTCTTATCACACTAGAATTTGTTGTGCCCAAGAGTGCATCTGCATAAGATTGTTTTTTCCTAATTCTTACAATTCATTCCTTTAACGTTCACCTCTCTGTCATTGCTCAATTCTACTTATACCAAATGTCACGCGCTGTTTCCTTTTTTGAAGGTCTTTACATTAACTCATTTCAGTGTTCTTTCCTCCTCCCGTTGATTCTAAATTGGAGACAAAGTATTGTCTCCAGTAGAGCTGAGCTCAATCTAGTTTGAACTTCTTCTAATAGTTTCTTCACTTCTCCAACAAATCTTTCCAATTGTTCCGGGTTGCTCTCAAAAGGCTGAGCTAACACTGTTGTATGATCAGACTTGTAAATTGTTCGAATGAATATTTATAGAAGGCTTGCAGGTTGTTTTTGACAGGTCTTTGACCAAGAGGAGGCTATATTACATGTTTACTTGTTGGTTGCATATGCATTTGATTAGTATTTTTGTATGGTTTTTTATATTTCAAGCATTGGCTGGGTCGTGAACGGTTATGATCGAAAGAGTCTCTTCAAGTTAATCGTTTTTTTTGGGTTGACACGTTTAAGATACAAAAGAAATGAGCAAATTGATTTTTTCCTATTACGAAATAATGGAGGAAAAGTCATCTACAGGGTGAGCCATAAATATGGTAACAAAAGAATCGGGCTAAAGAAACCGCAGTCCTCATTGATGCGTGGTGAATTCATGTGAGTTATATACTATACATTGAATCTACATAATGAACACACGGTGATTCAATATAACCGTCTCCCGTATTAATTAATTTTTGAAGACAATTCAGCTACTCATCGACGACGGCACGCAGAGTTTTTTGAGAAATTCCAGCCCAGGCTTTTTTCAGTGATTTCTCAGGTGCAGCAACAACGATGCGTTTGGAAGCGCAAGCTTCTCTCTCCAATATAGACTATATCCAGCGACCCATAAAATTAAGGTCCGGGAAATTTGTGGGAGGAATGGAAGCTGGGACAAAATCGCGAACATTCCCTCAGCAACAGTCTTGATCCTTTCCCTTTCGTGAGCGAGTGCGCCATAGTTTTCAAAACGTATCCCTAGAAAAATCTTCAATCCTTAGCTGTATCCTTTCAGAAAAACCCTTTTAGAGAGGTTCGGACTAAGTTTCGTACTTTTCTCGTCCAAGATTTGCGATATCGCTCTGATGGTGGAGATTCTAGCTCAAACCATGATAAAAGAGTGGAACTTGCTATGAGAGGCGATCTGACTCTTCTCGACGACCTTAGCACTCGTAATGTGAAATGCACGAATACTCTGAGACCTCAACATTTCTTCCACGCTAAACAACCTTTGGTCAGAAACAAGTGTGGCGAAACGCGTGCCGCGCGCAAGTAGCGCACCGTATTTGCTTTTTATCTCCAGCTTCTTCACGTCAAGCAGCTTATGAGGCTTTCGAATTTCATTTGGATACAAATGTATTTACTCTGGATAGACTCTTTCCATCGGATTAGAACATACAAACAAATCAGCAGTCATTTTTCTAGTGTATCTGAAGGTGCCGCAGTGCACTGCTTCTCAAGCTACGGTACTCAGAAAAGGGGTAGTATGTGAGACAAGGCGACCGTTTTGAGGTTTGTCGTTGACCTGTTGCGCATCGCGTTTCAAGAGACTGCCATGTGGGAAATCTTGAAATGAGGAGCGATTCCGGAAAAGGATTCACTGAACGCGCGCAAAAACGTGACGGCTGGTGGATGTCTGCGGGGCTCCACCGTTTTCCGAAATCTGACGACTTGAAAGCACCAAAGTAGGTACGTTGCCTGAGGTATATTATAAACATAAGAGCAGGTGCAGATTTTGAGAAACCCTACGAATAAGGAAATTACGGAGGTTCGAAAAGTTGTTAACATATTTATGGCGCACCCTGTATAGCATAATACTGTTTTGTTATTTTTCAAGATTATGTTGGTTCATTGGTTCTTAATATTTTTTATTTTACGACCAGTAGCAAATCACACTCTCAAGTTAGCATTTTATATGCTTTTATTATTATTATTATTTTAATTATTATTAGTAACTATTATTATTAATTATTATTATTTATTATGTTAACTAATATTAATTATTATTATTCCTTGTTATTACTGATTATTATTATATTGTTTTTATTATTATTATTACTATTTTACATTACTTGATTGTATTACCATTATGCATTTTAAAGTAGGAGTCCGGTGAAGTAGAGTCCCCTCCACTTGCTCTTTTGCCTTTCGCGAACATGCAGGGTGCGGATAAGTACAAGTCGCGCCTTCTGGCGCTTGCTGACAGCCTGCGAATGAGTATTTTCAAAGTTTTTCGGGACTCTTAGAAAGCGCGGGAGTTGTGCAAGGACTCTTATGTCATTTGATTGACCGTCCGACTGAACATCGCTATGGAAGTTTCTGCGCATTCACCCATCATCAAGAAGTTGCTCAGATAACGTCTCAGGAGTTGTGCATGGCAAACGACTCGGCGTTCCCTCTTCAACCGTTCAAAATGTCTCCGCTGCTTTCAGGGATGGCGGGCAACCCTCTAAAATGCCAAAAAATGTACGACCGAGAAAAGTGAACGCAACAAGGATTTGTGCATCAGTAAGAAGGGAATCACCTGCAACGATGGGGTCAGCATGAATCGAATTGCTTCTGACCTCAACATCAGCCGAGGGGCGGGAAAGCGAACTACGGCAGTAACGGGGCTTCCACTATGCCCTAAGCGTCGAGATTGTGGGAGCGAGAGGGTTACTTCTACCACCCATGACGGGCGCTGAGTATTCCTAAAGGAAGAACTCAATAACTTTTTTTTTATCGTGAACCGTGCCTTTAAACACTCATCACGGTCATCCTGACACGCTTACACGATCATGTTTCTGCCTACATGCAAAATAATAGAAGCGATATTGCATGGATTGGGTAAGTAAGTTGTCGCCACAACGTACTGAAGGTCGTAGAACGCGTTAAAATCAATGCCAAGGGGTTTCTTGGCTACGAGGAAAAAATTCAATACAATGCATAATTCTCGTCCCCCACAAAAACCGAACCCTAGTCTCCCAGAATCGACCATGCGCTCCTCTCTATAAATCTCGGCATGCTTCTTTACAGTTCTGAGGTTTCTCTTTTGAGCTGTTAACACGTTGACGACAATGCACGTTTGGACATTTTTGGTCGCGTGGGACAGACGCAATTTTGCGGCAGCTTCGACCGCGGGACACATATGTCCCGCGCTGTCCCTTGAGGCGCGCTTTTCGAAGCTTGAGTGTAAGACCTACTTTCAACTAATTATCGCTACTTAGTAAGTTGACTAATAAAATGAAAAGCACGCAAAAATGTTCTACATAATAAATATCCCGCTCTAACAAATGTATATACGGACATACAAATGGCTGGAATAGAAGAATACTTGGACAACTCGACCAACTTCTGACACCGCAGTGCGAAGTTAGGAGATCCAGATTACCGGAGAATGCGCAAATTCGGACGACGGAGAGCAAGGAGCTACTGAAGAAGAAGTAGATGATATGGAAGAAGGTATGGAGCCTAAATTAGAAGAAGAACAATCCGATAGTGAAAGCATGGTGGTTAAGCGATGCTTCGCCGCACGATGCTTGGTTTAATGGTGTCTCCGGCTTACATGATGTTGTTTATGACTGCCAGGAACCAACAGACTTCTACTAACTGTTTCTGAATAGAGAGATTCTGGCCCCATCGTTAGAGAAACCAATAGCTACGGGATTCAACAAAATAAAGAATTTCAATGAGAATGGGCTCTTTTGAAAACAGAAAACATTTGTTGTACTGCTATTAACTTACAATCAATAGCTTGCTTCCATTGCTCTTATTTTACCTGTTTTGTTGATCTCAACATAAATGCCGAAGTTCAAAGTAGGCTCAAAATTCTGTGAGACTCAGAAAGCCTGTGCAAAGATGGAGCATATCTGATCATTTGATGGACCATTATGTTTACAGCTTTGTACTGTTCGATCTGTAATATAAACACAAATAACATTCTAATAAATCACGCAGGCGCTTAAAAAAGTTGGGAAATGAGCGCGGGACACATATGTCCCGCGCTGTCCCACGTGGCCTGCAAAACGCGGGACATATGTGTCCCGCGTTGTCGTCAACGTGTTAAACCGAGATTGCAACAATGTTTATTAGGCTGACGTTTCGATGCCTCCACCTTCTTCGGACGATCAAGAACTATTTCAACCCACAGAGAGAGTTCAAAGGACGTGGACTAGTAGGAAGTCGGAAGTTGTTAACTAACCTGTGGGGTAGCCNTGGATCATGGCTAAGGCCCCTAAAATTAATCGGATGGAAGAGTGCGTGGCGGTTACCACAGAGCTGGCGCCCTTTGCAGCGCTATGTGGGTTTTGACCTACGCAGTCGATCCCCCGCGGGGTCCTCTCGGCGGGGCGGGGTCAGGGGGCTTGTACATTTATCGAAAGGAGTTGATTTGGAAGGGGTCAGCGGCGCGCTCGACCTTGTGTGGCTTTTGAGGAGGCTTGATCTACGTGATCAGCCTTTCGGAGACCCCTGGAGCAAGTTGACCTGAGGCTCGCCCTATTTAAACCGCAGTCCTACCAACTTGGGGTGATCTGTGGACCACAAAGGTCGGCAACCCCACTGGTTAGTTAACAGCTTCCGACTTCCTACTAGTCCACACCCTTTAAACTCTCTTTGTAGGTTGAAATAGTTCTTGATCGGATGGTTTTTCAAGTGTCTTTTGTCTTTCCAGGCTCCGAAGAAGGTGAAGGCACCGAAACGTCAGCCTAATAAACATTGTTGCAATCTCGGTTTAACAGCTCAAAAGAAAAACTTCAGAACCTAGTCTCTTAATTATGAGACGTCACCCCTACCACTGCTCCAATCCGCCGCTTGTAAACCTGTCACATCCGCGTAATTTAAGTCAGCTCTTCTCTTATGTTAGGCCTCCCCCTAACCTAAAATCCTCCCGTCCTCCTGAAATCACCTCATAGCTCCATCCAAAGAATTGTTTGGCAAATTTGGAAAGCAGATTTGTGGTCAGCATCCGAAAATACGTCCAGCAGTATAGTAGTTTCAAACGGCCACTCCGACTTGGGATCCTTACATGATGAGCAGACTCAACATTGCTACCAACCACAGAGATTGATAGCATTTCTGGGTTCTGCTCAGTATTATTGGAATTCAAAGATTTTCCGAAACGCAGTAGTAACCGTACTAGGGTAAATAGTTTGAAGTAGATTAGTAGAAACTATTCCAAGTTTGTGCCCCAATAATAGGCGCCGGAGTCGCTCGAGTCGCCACGAATTTCTCCGTGCGTATCCTCGGATGCACGTATGTACCTATACCCCCCCCCCCCCCCCCGCTCCGAACGTTTTTTATGACTTGGTATCGGAAGTCAAGAAGCATTCCGTAACACCAGTTGCGGAAAATTACAGTTCACCAGTTGAGAGGGTTATTCCCACCACGGGGATTTCATATATTGTCCTATTGGTAATTCTGATTTTGATAATGCTTATGTTTTAATGTGGTGTTTCCATGGTATGTATATGTATCAGTAAATGTGTGTATGTGTAAGTATGTATGTGTGTATATGAGTGTGTGTGTCACACCATCACAAGGTTACGTGTTAATCCTTGTTATATTGGCCCTGCATCAGGGGACAAAGAGGAGGACGGGCTCATGGCCATCTGGGCACTTTTATGCGGTTTCAGCTAGGGATATACTATTTTTAAGCCAAGCGTTAGGAGGGTAGTATTAGGGTGTCCATAAAGTTCATTGTCCATTTGTAAACAGCGTCGCGTTAGGCAACGCGTTGTGATTTTGCGTAATGATTTTGCAGTACTGAAAGTACCCGCGATAGGCTCTCTTCTAAGCTAGCTAGCTCTAAAGTTCCTTTCCTGCTCTTCCACAACAAAGCAGAGAAGATGAGTGATAGTCACCACTGCTGCCGGTGATTGCTGGACTACTACAACCTGGGCATCTCCAGACGTCAGGCCACGACCAGGATGCGTCAGCAGTTTGGTGATAACACCCCTTCTAAGAACTAGAAGTCAAAATGGCGGACTCACTTCGAGGTCTAGTCGCCCAGATACCGTCGATCGACAAGGCATTCTGGATGCCCTGGACGATGAACCGACCTCGTTCCAGAATCTTCCTCAGACACGGAGGCCTGAGAATGATTCTGGATCCCCTCATTTTCCAAGGTGGGGTCTTCTACTCTAATTTTGCCAACAAACCAGTCCGAGTGCATTTAGATGCTCCCCCGCCAAGCCGTGCAAAGAGAAATATGCATGAAAAGAAGCGCCCTCCGTCATTCTGATTCTCCACTACAGCATCCTACCCAACAATGCCACAGTGACGGCAGAGACTCTTGATGCACTAACATTGTAATGGATCCCCCTCCCTCCACAGCCGCATTTTCACTCACCGGAATACTTGACTTCTGTCCCTGTGGGTTTGAAGCTCTCAAATCAGAAGTGGAGGGTGCAGGTTGATACAAAATTAGTGATAAGTGCAGAGAGAAGGATCGCTCAAAGAAGTTATCATATGAGGAAATTTGAACTACTATCGGACTACTATACCTCAAGGCTGGCAATCAATAACATATTCTTCTTCGTTCCTAGTCCAGTTGCAACGAAATTTATTCGATCATCAATAATCCGGAATACCTGTTAATCTGGTTATACTCGTGAAGATGAGGAGGGCCATGGACACCTGGTAGAAGTGTTTTCATCAACGGCGACATAAGTATTATTCAAGACATCTCCTGACTAACTAGATGACTGAGTCGCAATAAAGTAGGTGCTCCAGTGAAACCAACAATTGAAACGATTGGACCCCTAATGACCACTGTTGTGATTCACGGCAAGAATTAGGCAGAAGTAGATATCCTAAGCGCGAGCGGCAAGCTTCATACGACAAGCTATGCAGAATTTGGGGTCAGGAATGAATCATTTGTTCCAAAGTGCAGTGGTGAGTCAGCCGTGCATTCCTGCTTCTAACATCGATGAGAGCCTGGGTAGGCCGGGCGATTCGATCAGTAAGTTACAATTTAGCTAATACAATAATCAATTAGTACACGGAAAAAGCGGGCGAAACAGGAAACCTAAACTATTTTAAATAATCAATTAGTGCAGCCTTAGTCATCGATCGACCCGTAGGATCGAATGACGGCCGTTGCCCTTCGTGTGCCCTTTGACAGATACTGCCATCGGCTGCTCACAGACCACCAGCTTTCGCCTTTCACGGTACGCCGCACGCTGGCATCTATTCAAAGGCTCGTAGTATGAACACAGCCAATTGAAGCCCATGTGCCCACATTGTGTCGAAGCTGTAGAGTGGCCACTCGCATGGGAAACGTTCAACTCATCCAATCGTGAGTTCTTCCTTGAAGAAACTCAGCCCACTAGTAGGTTATGAAGCTATTCTTCCGATGCGAACATCTTAAATATCTTCAATTGCAGGTGTTTTATTCTAAGGAATGTCTTGTAGTTGTTTTTCTTCGTCGTTTTCCTCAAAGTTGTTTTAGAATATGTAGCGAATTTCACCTCTGAAACGGTTGGTATTGTTTCAAAAAAGAGGATTCTACCTACAGGTCATAGTCCATTGCAATATCTAGAGAATGTTCATCATTACTATATTCAGAGAATTTTGTGAAGCTATAGCAACTACTGAAGAACTGAAGCTTCCTACCAACTAACTTTTCTCTATTCGTGATTTTGTTTCGTTTCCTCTTATCTCGTGCGTTTGAAAATAGTGTCTTTTTCGTAGTATTGTAATATGGCCTTACGCTGTCTTTGCCTTCTTCATCCAGCGAGAGTACTACCTCTTGTCCGTGTTATCAGCACGACACAAACCATGGGACGAGGATTTAAACAAGGTCGGGGTTTCAAATATTGTAATACTTATTGACTGTTGTTTTGACTGCAAAGATGTAGAATAGAATTTTCCAAAATGAAAAGCTCATTTATACGCTAATTCCCACTGAACTCTCGAAGTAGCATTTAAAGCTCTTGGAGTCAGTAGGCAGTTCATTCCTCTGCGTGAAACGGAAAGTGATCTACGTAAAAACACTTGTGTTTATTCTGTCTCCACTTTCACTTCTTTTTATATACAGGTCGTGGTTCCGGCGATTCTGGGAAGTCTAGCCTGTTCAACAACGAGCGTCGTTGGAAGGATGATGATGCGTTCCAGGCCTTGGGTAACACAGATGAGCTCTCCTCGCTGCTTGGGTTTGTCACATGCCTAGTAATTTGGTTTGAAATAATTTCGATGCAAAAAGGTGCATTCATAATGCCTGCGTTTCTGCGCAGGCCAGTGGGTTTCTACGCAGACACATGCGCATTAAGGAAGATATGCGCGTAAAAAACGTACTAGTCTGTGTGAGGACCGTTTGATTACGTAGTTACGAGACCGCTTTCCCTTGCAAGACGTCGTGATTCTTTTCTAAAAAGAGTAACGGTGCCGACGCAGACTAGTGCTTTTTTTATGCAAACGTTTGCGTTTTAACGCATATATCTGCGTAAGAAGGCGGGCACGACCAGTGATTTCTAAAATGTGTGATTTCTAATTGTTTTGGGCTATTGATTTCTTCTGATTGTTATACATACAACTAACAATAAGCACCCCTTCTTCTCTTGGTGCTTCTTGCCGTTATGTTACGTGACCGTTAGAGGGATTTCAACGTGCTGTGCCACTCAGCGAATGCGCGCAATCAAGTGCGGCGAGTGCGACGTCGTTTTCGGGAAGAAGATACCGGACTCTCATACGCTCCACTGACACTGAGTGTTACTGTAATGTCATTTCGAGATCGCATTGAGCTGCATCGCACGCGATGGAGGTGGGGTGTCCTAGTCTGGACGGACGCGCAGAACGGACGTCCCCACGCAAGAGTGCTTATAGCGCCCAAATATCGAGCTAACAAATCAATCATTGTTGTGATATTTACTGCTATTGCAGCTTGTTTCCTTCTTTTCTTGTCATCTTTTTTAGTGTTTGCTGTGAGCTTGCGAAGATTGATGACATCCCCGATGTGGTAGAAGTTCTCACTCGTCTGCAGTGTTGTTTACAAGACATACAAGCTCATCTGGCCACTCCCCCTCAATCATCCGATAAAAAGAAGGGTAAGATGATATTGATGTGAATATATTTCAACGTTTCGTACAATCATTGTTTCCATTTTGCAGAAAAGACACATATTGATACTAACATGGTGGAATGGATTCACGCCGAAATTGATCGTTTCGGAGACCAAGTGCCACCACTTCGGCAGTTCATTCTCTCTGTGTGTTTAATTATTCTTAAGTTTTGGACGCCTATGGCTGCCTTCAGAGTCCGCTGGTGGACCCTGCGAGCGCGCGTTCCAGGCGGCGGCGGCCCTATCCACTTGTTGGTAAACACTGGACGCCGACTGATCACGTGCCAGTGTTGTCAACAAGTAGTTAATGCAACCACCAGCCGGCACGCGCGCTCGCAGGGCCTTCCGGCGGACTCTGAAAGCAGCCTGTTGTTCATGAGAATCGTTTGGTCTACTTAGAGAATGTCGTTAAGGGTGGAGGTACTACAGCAGCACACCTGCAATTTGCCCGTGCCGTTTGTCGTCGAGCTGAACGCAGCGTTGTGCCTCTTGTGAGGGCAGAACACGCTGATCCGCAGGCCATGAAATTTTTGAACAGGTTACTTTTTCTTTTCATGTTTTCCCGTTCTCGGACATTTCCGTACCTTCTAGATTGTTGTTATTGGCTTCTTCTTTGAAAAGTATTCCATTCCTGTTTGGACTATGAGCTAACCAGTTGGACTACGCATGCTAACGCGCGCATCACAGGTCTACATCCCTTATCGACGACGGAATATGTTTTTTCTCCTTCTTCTTTCTATTCTTCGAGCTCGAACGCTCTAAGGCCAGTGATCAAGAAGTCGTTAGCTGATTTTTTTCTAAAGGCTTGACTTTCCTGCGACTTAAGAGAGATGCAGGTCACCCTGTGTTTGCACTAAAAACCTTTGTGGATCGGTAATTGTTTATCGACTTCGACTGATGAGCCGGTGTCGACACTGATCTGTTCCCACCCTTCCCTACAAGTTTGATCGCCCTGTGATTGGAAGTAATCAGGTTGAATCAATTTACTACCTTCCTGCAAGAATGCAGGTGATGATTATCAGTTAGTGCCGCGATAAATTTATCCGTCCCGTATTGATCGGCAAATCGGTGTAAACAGAGATAGTAGTTTCTGTTTCTTATTTCTTTTCTCGCCACCCCTACGTCACATCTCACACTCCTTATCGGACTGGCAAATAACGTGAAGTGGCTGTCGAAGCGCAGCGTGTCGTTTCGCAGTAGCGTTAAGCTGTGAATATTGCAGTCGGTCAGTGAAAGTCATATCTTTTTAATTCGTTCCAGTTCTTCGGGTTTATATACGCTGTTCGCAGCGATTGATGCTGGAATTCTGCTGTCATTCAGAATCACCGAAATTTCACGTTTTTTAATAGCTCGCTGTCAAGAGTGGGGTGTCTGCCTGGGTATCTGCTCGTAAGTCTTCGAAGAGCGTCTTCCTTTGGCTTCTTGGAGACTTTCTGCTTTCCTACCATCACCTGAGATAGTGAACGCTTTCACATCATCTGCAAAGGTGTCGATGATGACATTTTGATTCGGGTTTAAGACACAGGGAGGTCCATCATGTAATGAATAAACAGTAGCGGAGACAGTACACCCCCTTTGAGGAACACCAGAGTAGCAATGACATCTATGAGAAAATGTTCCTTTGTAATTTACCAGAAAGGATCGATTCCGAAGATATGATTCTAGCCAATCAAGAAGGATGCCTCTGACGCCTACACATTCAGGCCTTTTGATAAGCTTATCGTGGGCAACTGTGTCGAATGCTTTGCTCAAGTCGAAGTAGATAATATCAACATTTTTTGAACAACTGGGAGCTTCAACCCACTTGTGAGCACATTCCAGGAGTTGTGGGCAAGTGAACTATCTTTTAACAAAGCCAAATTCTTCACCAGGTATCAGGTTAAACATCTCAAACCACTCTAGGAAGCTTGTTTTTAAGAACTTCTCCTTTACGTTACATGGCATAAGAGTTATACTGATCGGTCTGAATTCTTGCGGGACCGAAGCATTGGGTTTTAAAGGTATTGCAGTGACAATCGACTCTTTCCAATACAAGGGAACCTCTCCAGAGAGTTACGGTATGTTGAGGATGTGGCAGACAGGGTGTGCGAGTTTCTTTTTTTTGCGAGCATCTTATAAAATATTGCGGGAATTCCATCAGACGGCAACGTTGAGGAAGACTTTGCGCGGCGTAGGTGCTTCTCACTTCTCAGAGGGTGTAATAGTAGGCAGGGCGCAATCGACTTCCACTAGTGCCGTTAAACTAATATCTGTATCTCTGGAAGAAATGAAAACGCCTGCGAAATAATTTGCCAGGGCATTGGCCATATCCGACAGTAGTCGAAACATTACCCAGTGGATCTTGCCGACGTGAAGCATTATTTTTCCTACCCAACCTTCTGCTGATGAAGGAAAAAAGACTTCATATTACGACAACTGGTAAGTTTTCTTCCTTATAGTCTAGGCAGCGCCTGAGATGATATGTGAAATCATTCGTTTACTTTCCTGGACTCTGAAGATGTCAACGGATTGTCGAAAGTATAAAACCACTCGCCTCACACCGTTCCGCGTCACCTTCCGCGGCCTAGCTCGACGACAGTGGGTAAGTCGTGACACAGCTATTTTGTTCACGCTCTGAGTCACTAGTTGCTCTCCACTGTCGGAGCTTCCAGCGGGCTCCTCACACCAGTGTAGTTGGCGGGAGACTTTTTGGCCAGTCCTGGGGTTCTTCCAGCACGTCACTGCCAAGTGGCCTCTCTTCCCGCATACATTGCAGTATTCCTTCTCCTTCCTAAAACACTTACAACCGGCATGGCCAAGCGTTCCGCAAACCCTGCATCTCATACCTTTCCGATATGGGCCCCTGCTCGGCCTTCCCTTTTGATCCTCCGCGCCCTGGCCTCTGACGGTTACGCTCATCTTTCCGTGTTCTTACCTGAGCCACTCCCACCGGCTGAACTTGCTGCGGGCCTTCCGTAAGGTGTGGAGCATTCACTCCTACACGTTCGAAAGCTTCCGCCTGCTCGAGCGCTTCCTTCGAGGATAGCTGTTCCTTCTCTAAAAGGCGCTTCCTCGTTTCTATAGAAAGTAACCTACCGATGAAGACCATCGTCACTACTGCACCCGATGATCCTTGATTTCTTCGAAACAATACGTATTCGCCGCTTTCTGGAGCTCCGCGTAATACTCATGCAGCGACTGTCCTTGCTTCTGTGTCTTCGACATTAGCCCGAATCGTTCTGCCAATACCAGCTTTTTCGGCTGGTAATGTTGTTCCATCGCTGCCCGTAGATCCTTCAATGGTACTTCCTCCAATTCGCGTCCCTGCGAGAGTGACTCCAGCAACTCGTAATTCGAGTTACCCACTTCCTGCAGAAATATAAGCCGCTTATCCCCCTCTTCTGTTACTTTCCTCAACACGAGGAAGTTGGCGAACAGCTTCCACCAGGTCCGCCACGATGTCCCCGGGACATAAGGCCTCGGGGCTCGACCTCGGTACACCTCGGTACTGGGTTCTCCCATCGTGGCTCTTCCGGTGGCGCTGTTGCCGGTTTCCATCTTCACTCCTTGTGCTGATCCTTGTCCTTGGCCTCGTCCTTGTGCTGCTTCCATCGCGTTCAGCTGATCGCCACTTCGTGTGTGTGAACAGGAGACGAGGGGGAGAATGATTTATTGCTCACAGTAAGCTCGCGCGAGCAGCGGAGCGTGCCTTCGTCTGCTTCTGTTGAACAACTACCAATTAAGATTAATTTTATCTGTAATTTACCCGACATAAGTAACAAGTGAGTGAATAGTGAGTTACACGATCGAATAATACAAGTGTACAATGGAAATAACAATAAGACCAATGAGGACAAAGAGTAATGAGGCAAGTCATGCACAAAAGCAGAACATCCCAAGGGGATCTGATGTTGGTCGCCAGGGCTTCGCCCTCGAGGCTGACGCGGGATGGTAGAAGCCGCTCGCCGGTTGAGTAACACGTCGACTCGTCGTTGTCGTCCTCTTGCTCCGCGCTCCGCCCTGAAATTCCTTCATGAGTCATCAGGGAACATCAACATATGATCGCCGCGCTGGTACAGCGACAGCGCGGCTTACACCTCCCCCCCTTTACCCAAAGTCCGACCCGGACTTTTAGGTAAGCTACTACCGACTGAGAGAGTAAAGCAAAACGTCTTACCAAAAGGGATGTTTAATAGTTCTGGAAATAACTAGGTACTTGCGCCGCTGGGACGACTGCGCGGATAGAGTCCGCCCAACGTAACAGGGTGTTCCATACCGGTACCTGGCGGAGGGTATTGGCTTGGCCTATGATGAACTGGCCGTGTCGGGAGCGAGTCACTGCGACGTTCAGGCGTCGGTAG
Source organism: Haemonchus placei (assembly GCA_900617895.1). Taxonomy (NCBI): domain Eukaryota; kingdom Metazoa; phylum Nematoda; class Chromadorea; order Rhabditida; family Trichostrongylidae; genus Haemonchus; species Haemonchus placei. The sequence continues at coordinate 6,713 of UZAF01016112.1, read as the reverse complement.
TCGTTGATGAACTCGCCCTCTGGATCCTGAGAAAATTTAGTCTTGGTGGTTAACAAAATTACCACATCCTTCTCGCGCCCCTGCACTGAGTCGACCGTCGTGAGTTCGAAGCCGAGATCGCCCATATCTTCCTTCACGAAGCGGTACTGTTCCCTGTAAAAGGCGATTAGGCATATGCTCTGTGCGGGGATTCCTACTCCAATCAGGCGGTCTACAAGATGGCGACAGATGATGGCTTCGTCCTCATTATATAGTGACTTACTGGGGGCTCGAACTGCTGTACCCGTTGCGTCTATGAACATGAAGGGAATGTTGGGTGAGGGGAAACGCATTCTGGAGAGGAGCAGGAGGCGTGCCTGTGCGATGGTGCCACTTACCAAAGTTCCCTCATAAGCGACGACGTTTGGGAGTTCTATGAGCGCGGGATGGGATCTAAAGGTAGTAACCAAAGGAGCTACGGGGACCACCGGGGACGCCAGGAGGAGGCTCATGACGCTGCGTGCGCCATGAAGAGCGGGGTTCGAGTTCGGCGGGTACTTGACATGCGGAGCCAGCTGGTGGATGTCGCCGATATAGACGTGGCGCGCATGAGACAAGCGCCCGGCAATGGTCAGGAGGGCGGGTTCCGGTATTTGGGATGCCTCATCACCTATGACGGTAATAAAAGATGAGATGTAAGATTTGAAGATACCGGAGCGGGATGTCGAATTAAGTAGGGAAGAGGTGGTCATACACAAAACAGAAGGACGATTTACCGCGAATAATATTTTGACCATACGCTTGAGTGTGCGGGATACGTATTGTTCCGCTACTTCATATTCGTCCCTCTCATCGTCCGTCATTCCGGGGATTGCATCGGGATTGCCAATGTAATTCTCAACTAGGGAACGATACCGTTTGAAACGACGGCAGACCTCCAAATCCTCTCGCGACAGCTGGTGCCTGAACCTATCACCTAGTGTAAGGAGGACCTTACTGAGATCCACCGGCGTTGGGGTAAGATTATCTGCCGCAGCCGTGTCTGAGATGTGGCGAACCACTTGCATATCGGGAAAGTCCTCCAATGATAACAGCGTTTCCGTAAACTGAGCTACCGCCGCGTTTGTTGACGTCGTGACGATGACGGTAGTCGATGGAGTTCTAGCCGAAAGTGCCGCTATAAGAGATCCCACTAGTGTCTTGCCGGTGCCAAACGCGGCTTGGATTGCTACGAGCGGAATGCGACTTGCGCCTACTCGGATGGCGTCTCGCTGGTCGGGGGTCAATGTCAGAGTACGTTGATTGACTCTGAATGAGCGAGCCTCCTGCGATGGGGGTGGAAGGGAGCGGAGGTATTCCTGCTCGCTGGCGCCTGCCTCTTGATTGGAATAAAGGATGTTAATAACCTGGTCACCCATGGAGTATGGATTAAGGCCTGCGAAGATATCCAGACGTGAAACCAGGTCATAAATAGGGTTGGCTGCTACGTTAGGCCGGCTAAGGCGAATGCAAGCATCAAAGACGCGAGATCCGTCAGAGTCGCGGCCGTTCTGCCGAATCGCCCTGAGGAACGCGGTGTTGGCCCACGGGAACGCTTCAAGGGTAAGGTTGAGCAACTTGCGGTCGGAGAAGTTGACCAGGGTGACCACCTTAGCCCAAACCAAACTGGGAGAACCAACCACCCAAAGAACGACGTGTCGACCGGGGGCCCATCCAGCTTCTGAGGCCATGTCGGTTAGACTAAATTGTATCCGTATCGGGTGCCAGAGGGGATAAACCAGTGTGACCTCCCGCAAATGAGTTCTACGATCGTCGCCGGCAGCCTGCGCAGGCTGCGTTGGAAATGCGGCCGAGCTTCCGTTTGGATCCCACAGGGTCTCGATGGAAGTTATCGAAGCGCTGGAGTCGATCAGCGCACCATTCGCGATCACTGTGCGGCAACAGGAAGACTCGAGTGGGGAGTATCCCTTCTTCCGGGTGCATCGAGAAGAACCGACGGACGGTGGCCGCCAGGTGGTCTCGCGCTTCCAACATGCTGGAGGCTCACAGAATCGCATGGCTGAGGACACGTTTACGCGGGAATATGCCCCCACAATGTCATACTGGTGCAGACGTCTGAGGTTAAAATTGCAAAGTGCTGGAGTTACCGTGACTGCATCCGGCGAACCCTCAAACACTGCCCGAGTCTGTGTAACGTGATTGTTCCGGGTAGTGAGGGAAAGGATTATGCCATAGACAGGATCGGGGCGGTTGGTAACGGTCACGAACGCGTTGTGGGCCGCTCTGAAAAAGAAGGAGGCCGTTGTTTCGAGGGCCGTGGTGCGAGGTATGGAAGCCTTTTTAAGGGTGTCCTCTGGGGATTCGAATGCCTGGGGTGTCGGTTTGACGTCATATACCCAGACAAAATCCTTAACCGAAACCAGGGACCTATTGAAACCACGACAGCCTGCTTCGATGTCAATACCGAATCTGTCGAGGAGAATACAGTGGAGGTCGCGTCTGTCCGGACCCATGATGAAAAAGTCCTTTGCTTCCAGTACAAGGCCAGACCCGTAACCTGTGGAGACCACCTGATATAAAACCGGGTGGATGGAATTGAAGGTACGCGGCTTCGTGATGTACTGGTGGGGTCGATTGAGGTCTGCGTGGAGGAACGCAACGTCTACCTCCTGATAAGTACCCGCCATCATCTGGTCGATAACCTGTTGGGACTGCTCACGGAAGCGGACAGTGTCGTCTAAGTGCGGCAATTCAATAAAGGGGATTGATGCTGGCAACTTATTCTCCCTGAAAACTACCTGCGGAAATAGTGACTTATTGAAGCGCTTCGAGAGATATCCCGAGTCAGGCAGGTGGCGGTACAAGTTCACATCAAGATCCGTGGTGACCGTAGGTGGATTCAGGTGAAGGTGGTGAAGCGGGCGAGGATTTACGAACTGCGCCCACGGATGGTTGTTAATCCAAGGGTGGGTGAAACTTTCTGGGGTCTCCCGAGGTAACTGCGAGGTACCCACTTGAGGAAGGGACCCGGCAAGAACTACTGGCGCCGCGGGGGGTGCAACAGGTTGTGCCGCGGGAGGTGCTCGTGGGGCTCCACGTCCTCTTGAGGCGGTTCCACGCGTAGGTGGCCGCGAGGTGGCAGGTCGAGCTCTGGACGAGCCGGATGCGGGGGGTCGCGAGGAAGGAGCTCCGCGCGAGGGGGGAGCTCCGCGCGCAGATCCACGCGAGGAAGATGGCGCATCCGCTCGAACCGGTTGACGTCGGCTAGATCCGCTGCGACGTAGCTTAGGTGGTGGGGCTGGTGAATGGTCTCTTTCCTCTTTTACCTCCATAGGGTGTGGGGGAGAAAGGTGAGCTACTGCCAGCTGTTCCAGAGAGGCTGTCATGTTCGCGAGCGATGACTTACTAGGCTGCTGGGGCTGAGCTTTCCCGGCTGGCTGCTCTACGGTGGAGGAGCTAGACTGGCTGCTCGGAGTAGGTGAGCGACGCGAGCACGACTGTAAGGACACGGGAGCTCCCCATCGAACCTGTAAAACTGGGGGCTTCTGGTTCTGAGAGGATACCGTATCTTTGTCCTGAGAACTGGAACCTTGTGCCTCAGGCACCGGTTCGGATGTATCCATAGCGGAAACCTCCTCGGTCGAAACCTCGGAGAGAATATTTGTTGATTCGGCTGCTACGCAACCATTGTCTACTTCGTCGGTCGACTCGCGACGCGACGACATACTGTTGGTATCGTCCGCTACGCGGCTCAGCAATTAAAAAAAGGGTTGCCTTACCACGAAGAGAATATAGCACACCAGAAATAAAAAAAGACGTAAGAAGAACGTACAGCGATCGAACTGAAGTCGGGTCTTTATAATTACCTATAATATATACCGTAAACCGAATAACACAAGGAAAGTGAAAGTCGATTGCTATAGTAAAATCACATAAAAGGGAGTGGGATACGACGCGAGATATGTGTATATAGATGTAGCGTGCGACAAGGTATCACACTGAAGAAGACCACAAGCATTGATGAAAAGGCTAGAGAAGTAGAAAGGAATTGGAGGGAGACGGCTAATGAGAGGTTGATGAGGATAGGCTGTTTAAATGAGTGGAGTGGGCGTGTCATTCGAGGAAACTAGCAGATAAAGGCAATGGCATTTAAACATGTGCGAATGCCAGAGCGCCGAAAGAAAACAAAGAAGTCTGGCATGAGAAAGAAACTCATGGGAGACCGTAAACTCAACGATGGGACTTGAACGGAATTTAAATTTGTTACTGACCGTACCGGTCAAAGCGATGTACGTCTCAATCTGAAGCGTGTGTTATACGAATGCGAGGGTGCCGAAAGTGTGGGAGACGGAGACTGGTCTATGGTATGACCGTAGCCTTCCACGGAATTGTCGACGGCGTCTGCCGCAGTAAGAGCAAGTTGCTCTGTCTCCGGCAGCCATGGGGTAGTGA
>UZAF01016111.1:172924-200976 GCA_900617895.1 Haemonchus placei | reverse complement strand
CTGTCCCCATGGACCTAGAAAGTTCAAACTTGGTAGGAGTACATGCGACAGGATGGGAACACTTATGGTGAGTGGCAAAACTGAACTCCGCCCACAAGGGGCGGGGTTTGGGTAAAAATTCATAATTCTGTCCCAATGGAGCTAGAAAGTTCAAACTTGGTAGGAGTACAGAGACTGCGATGGGGAAGCTTATGGTGGGTGGTAGAACCAGACTCCGCCCACAAGGGGCGGGGTTTGTGCAAAAATTCGTAACTCCTGTCCCCATGGACCTAGAAAGTTCAAACTTGGTAGGAGTACATGCGACACAATGGGAACACTTATGGTGGGTGGCAAAACTGAACTCCGCCCACGAGGGGCGGGGTTTGTGCGAAAATTTATAACTCCTGTCCTCATGGACCTGGAAAGTTCCAACTTGGTAGGAGTACGGGCACCGTGATGGGATAACTTATGGTCGGTGGCAAAACCGGACTCCGCCCACGAGAAGCGGGGTTTGGGTGAAAATTCATAAATCCGATAAAGGTCTATAATGAAAATCAGCTCATGCGGCCCCGTCTCTCACGGCTAGAGCCTCTAGCGCGCGCGAGAGCGTGCGTAGCCGCCTGGTATAATATAATGTAGTATAATGTACATAATATTATAGAATTAAGGCAGTTCAGTGGCTCTACTTCTATACCTACAGCCACACCATTTTTTACGGGAGAAGGTCCGTTGCGCGCATCCGTCGAAAATAGGTCACCCCGCCCACTTTGCGCGCGGGGCACCCCTCTGAGGGCTCGAAATGACGTTACAGTGCCACCAAGTGTCAGTGGAGCGAACGATTTGCATTTGCTCGTTTCTTCTTCTGTTTGAGCTGACTGCCGTGAACCAAGCACAAATCGTATGCTCCACTGACAACTGCGACGTCTGTCAAGTATCGCGGGCTGACCCGCCGCGTGCGACGGCTGCGGCGTGACCTAATTTCGGTGGACGCGCGCAACGAAGCGCACCCTTTAGTTTTTGCACATATAACTATGAGGGAGTAGTTAATCTGCTCATAGACTATCTGATGTCAGATTTGCTGAAAAAGATAGCAAAGGACATGTCCGCTGTTCTGCATGAAAAATAGCAGACCGATATTTAATCAAACAGCCCGTTTATTAGTGACTACGCTACCAGTAGTGCATTAGCCATGGATCAGCTCCGGATTATATGCTGAGTGAAAGCTGTTTATGATCGTAAACAGGAAGCAGTAAAATGTCTGGTCAATCCGTTCCTTTCACCTTGAATAATTTTGAGCTTGTTGTCATGGACAGACTTAGGTTAGCTGACTCGCCTAGCTTTGAACTCGTGATACATGACCCCCATGACTTTTCAAAGGGATTTGTTTCCTTGATCGGATTTATCTCTTGCCTCTGCACAGTCCGTACCGTGAATTCAATAATGTTATCATAAAACCATGTAACATACCAGTAAAGCGCAAAGCCACATCCGTAGAAGGCGGAGCTCAAAATTCTATCAAAGTCACAGAAGCCGTTCTAATTCGAATGAAATGCACTGCACGAAACTTCGTTGCAATAGATTTGAAAGGAAGCCAAAAGCTCAAAGTACGTAATCTCAAAAGGATTGCTAGGTATGGTGAAATTATTATTCAAACGCGTATTAAATCGTTTAGAAAGTAATTTCAGTTTTCGAAAAAATATTTTTATTTATTTATTTTTTCAATTGTTGTTTTTCTTCTATTGTGACAAAAAGCTGCTGATATTTTCCATGATATGGGTAAAACATAAGGTGAAAACGTCGGGAACAGAGCACATGTGAACTTTGGTCCACGACTTTTCGTTCTGGCAATTTATCACTTTCACTTCAATTCTTCACTGAAGGTGGGCTGGCCAGTAGGCATGGATGACGACCTGTTGTTGGCATTGACCGAAGCCGATCTTCGTGTAACACACGAAGGAACCTACTGAGGAGATTAACGCATTTATGGTAATAGTTGACTAGAATATCGGCAAATTCGGACTAATAAAAGCTGGAAGTTTTGGTGCTACACAAGTTGAGGGATATAGGCTTGATAAATGCTGGAATTTTTACAATAATTCCACTCACAAGATTCCATAGTAAACACCGAATTAATCTGCTAAAACGAGGCCCAAAGCTCATCACCATCGAAAAAAGGTCGCGACACCATTTTGGTGGGATCGCAAAGGTGAGATGTGTGTAGTTTGAAGTATTTCCAAGGAACCAGAATGTTCATTCGGACCTTTGCTCATTAGATGTTCGGGAGCATTTAAAAAACCCTCCGAAATTAGGTAGTCGAAAAGGAATATTACTATGACGAGCCCAGATCGCATACAGTTTTTGATGGCTCAGCAAAAATTGGCGATGTTTGGCTTGAATAAATGCTTAATCCACCATATAGCCCTGACCTCGCGACATCCGAATCGTACATGCTATGGTTGTTGCAGAAGTCTTACAACGGGAAAACCTTTACCGATGATGATGATGTCAATCCAATATGGTCCAGTTTTTTGGGCTAAAAAATCGGAAATCACAACAAGGAAGGTAAAAGATAACCAAACAAAACTGGGTATATATAGTTGACTGAGCCTCGTTTTGATAGGAGGAATGATTGCTTCGTGAAACGCTTAAAAATCGCAGTTACTTTTCGAACGACCTAAGAGTACAATCAACGAAAACGCAAATTAAATGCTCTTGATAAATTAAAAGGCATTGCGTAAACATGGAATGTTGTGAAGTAAGTTTCGCAATCCTTTCAGCCCTTCCTCCGAAGGCGCACTTCACGATAATTCTGAGGTACCCTTTCAAGGACGAGAAGTGGAAGTGTTGATGACATCACGTTGGATTACATCGGGGGTGAAGAGAGTGAGAAAAACCGTCTACTTCAAGGCTTTCATAAATAGTGAAAGTGGAGGTTGTACGAGATCATCGTGACGGCAATGGCATGTGAGAGGTTTTTAAGCGAGATTTAACTTGCTCCCATTGCTCAGAAAGTTGACTACACCAAACCGAAATTGTCGGAAACTGCCTTTCACTGTCGCCATGGGTTATGAGAAGTTGTTTGAACTTCCTACATGGGAGTCTCGTGAGGTAGTGCAGCCTCTACAAAGCCGTTGAAACTCGTCCATGATGGGTGTGGCATTCACACGAAACAACCTCTGGCACCTTACTGCGCCTTACTCATGGCGTTTTACAACTTTTTAACGGCAGGCATGGTATAAGAGGGAACCTCGAATTCATACTATAGGGGAATCTCCAAAACCATTTTTATCGTGAACTGTGCCTTTAAGGTTGAAGAGAAAATCTCAACCTCCTAACTTGATGAACGAACCTTGTTCTCTGTGAACGGCAACAGAAAGGGTAATGGTCTGCTAACAATATTTCTATGACCATGGATCGGTCATTGTTGCTAACTTTTATCAGAGTTTATCATAGAGCGATAAAGAGTAACATTTGAACGAGAAGACATTGTTTAAGAACGACTTTTTGTATACTAAGGAATAAACGAACGACCAGCTGACAATATTTCGGCGATGTATTTGCTTCTAATGCGCTTAAAACCGATCATATGCAATCCATAGCTAAAATCGAACGAGGATGTGAAAAATTGAACAAAAACACCAACGTTTTCCGAGAAGAAAGTCTAGTAATGATTAATTCAAAAGCCAAAATAAGGTGCTGTTGAAAGGATGCTGAAAACATGGCGCTTACGAAAACACGATTTCCTAGCGAACATTATTTATGACAATTGTGTAAGGAATTTTTTAACACTCTGCGGAGCCAGCGCCGGCGAAATGAATTTGAGTCTGACTTGTCGATGTTGAATAGGAAAAATGAGATTGCCCTTCTTTTTCTAGAAAGTACCACTTCTCTAAATGTAATGCAAAATGGATTTATGCAGAATGTTTCGTTTTTCTTTTTGTTTCATGGGAGCCTGAGCTTCAATTACGCATGGCTGACTGGTAAAGGGCATAACATCAATCCACATTATGATGTCCATTAGTGAGCGAATTTTTTGGATTTCGAAGAGTGCTACGAAGGACACTAGAAAAGGTGAGACTTTATTTATTTATTTACTTATTTATTGAAAACAATGCATAAGGCTTCCTGGGAGACAACTGCTATAACTAACAACACAACGAAACCCAAAAGCTTTTTTTTAGCTAGGCGCTTTAAAAGTGCAAACGTAGAAGTGGTGAGTGCCACATTTGGTTTGAGCGATCTAAAAGTAGTACCGTCACGGCAAGTAAAGTTGTAAAGTCTAGGTTTTGGGCGTAGCATATGAAATTTTCTCAAGTCCACCTCTGGTTTTAGATTCCAAATTTGCATAAAATTTGGTTACGACGATAATAGCAATACCAGTCAGCAACTTCAACACCATACATCCATCAAAAACCTTCCTACAAAAACATACAACGCAATTGCAAAGTTTTATTTGCCTGAAGTCGGTCGAGGCACCTGCGCGTAGGTAGCATCAGCAGACCTAATAACCACCTTTCGAGTGAAACTATTAGTGATTCCAAAAACTCTGCCAATTACACAATGAGGTTCTGAATGAAAGGTGATACGAAGATCTCGGTGTTCGTGCACAGAGATGAAGCTAATTTTTGATGTTTCGGATGGCGGATCCTGTGAATAAAGAGGAATCGCTACTATGACATGGTTCTTACGGCTGCATCTTCCAAAGGATGAATTAAAATGGAAAGATTTTCATTCCCGAAAAGTTTTCGACAGCATACATTTTTCGTAGGGGGTCATACAGCCTCCACAATTACCTCAGTAACTACCTCTTTTTCAAAAACACACATAACTGATGTATTCGTTTGGTGGCACGTGTACAATAGAGGCCGAATTGAATGATTAATCAAAAACTCAGCAAAGTGTAGAAGTACGCAGAAGTGGAAGGGACGAAAATACGGAGGTGCAGAGAAAATTGAAAATTCTGTGCCCTACCTTAAAAATCGAAGAAAGCGGAAGAAGATAAATATGAGTCTTGAAAACTTCTAAAAGTGATCCTAATGGCCTTATCCTAGGAGCTATCTTGGCAAAATGTAACAATTATGGCAAGTGACAGCTCAGTTGACTGATAAGCTATCAGGGTTTGAAGGCAGTGATTCCTAGAACTTGGTTGACAACATACATACGAAGTCCATGACTAGCACAGAAAGTCCTTGATGAGATACCTAAAGGGCATGTAGTAATGGCTGCATCGCACCTCAATCTAAAAAGCTCATTTCCACTTGCACTACTTTGTCCGATTTGTAATTCTTCATTTCCTGCAAGACCAGTACCAATGCATGCACATTCCTCGGGTTCCGGTGATGCTTGACTAAACTATAATTACTTCCTCTTCTTACCACCTGCTCCAGATGCGGACTAAGGGTTAGAACTAAGTCCATCGCTCAAGGAAAAGTAGCTGAGCCAAACTATTAGGTTGATGCAAAAGTCTTGAGACACTCTGACGCACTGTTTAAATTCTGCCATTTTCTTCTATTGACCTCAGGTTTGTTAGTGAGAGAAGTTATCCAAAACATTGAATGCCACCAAAATCAGTGAATTTTCGACTAAGATCTGCTAGGGATGCCTGAAAGCTGATAATCAGAAGGAACGAATGCAGGAGAAAGAGAAGGGTGAGAAACGTTTTAGCAAGGTTCGCATATCTGGTCCGCGTAATTTTTGCGAGGTGAGGGCGAAGCCAGCATCATCGATAGCATGGTCGTCCATATGAGGATCTCCGTTGTATTCCCTTAATGGAAGCGCGAGTTCAAAAGTCCGACGACACAGTTTTGGTGAGGCCTTGTCTGAATGGTGTTGATGTTGGGGGCGATGGAACAAGAACAAGGGCAGCGTCGTCATTCGAAGAAGATGGAAGACGACTGATCGAAGTTAATTTCTTGATTATTGCGTCATGTTTTAAATGAGAAACGCTCGAAGAGTTGTCTGAATATTACAAGCGATAAATTTGTAGTTGTTCTAAATGGTATGATGGTCTGAGAGCCAAGAAAGAGGGTTTGTACAGAGAAATGGCAACATATGTGATTTCGTGTCTCAAGAAATTCTCATCTAGCTGATAGACCAATGAGTTCAATTTCATGGGTTTCGTTTAATGATCCCTGATCCCACGCAATGGAATTTACTCACTTAAGCGAGAAAATCGTTCAGACATTCTCATCGCTAATTTGGGATCGCTGAAAAGCAAAAGTAAATAGTCAGGACGATGCAAAGCCCCACCTCCGCATCTGACGCCTTCATCAATTGAAAGCTTGAAAATTTCCAAAGAAGAATGAAACTCTTAGCCTTCGTGCACAGCCTTCAGAACGGGAAGGCACACTCTCCACATTAAAATAATGATCTAATCTAATGACTATAAGATTCTCAATGATAACCAGTGGTGAAATTTAAAAAAAAAACCTATTAAAAATGCTGAATAATTAATCTTTTTACTTCAACTCATGGCATTATCACCGCGAAATCATTCTGAAAAGATGTGAACTCGAACTACTGGCATGAGACTCGAATATCATCAGCTGCATAGATTAACAAGCACTTATAACTTCGATCTCATCTCTAACATGGGCGAACTGAAGAACAGTTTTTCAGGCCTCAGCTGCGTTACATTAAAGTGTTTTGCAGTAGAACAGCGATGGGTACTCACAAAAAACACAACCAGTAATCCGTCAATTGGTAGGGCATGGGCAATTCCCAATTGCTATACCCTACTCGTGGATGGAAAAGCTCGAGGCTACCTCTAAGTTCTATTATTGAGCAGCTGCAGAATTAATTTCATGACAGCTGAAACATTGTCCCTTCAATGAATGCAGAGCTTTCTAGATCGAAAAGAAAGATAGCGGTTCTAACCCTATATGAAAGGGTAATAAAGTTAAAGTTAATGGCGATAATCGATCCCGTCTGAGGGATGTGCCCCCGCATTCGTCTTCCATTCAAAATTGTAGTGGCTAAGAAATGCGTATGTGGTTTATACAATGACTTGCGGGGGCTAGCCGATGTACAAGACAGTGCTTTCATTTTCCCAGACAAGCCTGTTACTAACTAGCAGACCTGGGAGGGTTGAAATGTTCGGTTGGCCTCGGCGAATATCGAGCGGGGATTTGAACACGCGCCTTGTGCGTAAGACCGCTGCCCCATGTAGCTCCTTTGGCACTCAGTCGAAGTATATTTTGAGATTGAATTGCAGAGAAATTAACATACATTGGGTTTCTAGTAGTAGTTATTGAAGAAGTAGCAGGAACGGTTGATAACTTGAAAAATGGTGAAGTATTCTGATGGGTTTTTTCTTATTTTGGTAAGACATCGGAAGTGTTTCCTCTCAACAACATTGGAGAAAGTTCATCTAAAAACGTACGAACGCTTTATTGTAGGCGGAAATGCAATTAAAATGGGCGGAAGGCTGTGAAGCGGAAGTGAAAGCGGAAGTTGTAGTAATGTCACTGAAGCGAGAAATCAAACTACGTTAACGAGCAATGTTTTGCCATCAAACTTGTGGGGGGCTCTAGATAGCTGCTGTACATTATTACTTGAGCAAAATAGCTAAGTGCTTAGAGCATTTGAAGGCCCGTGTTCTGAAAGACTGCATGCATATCAAAGCAGTCAGAAGTTTCATAGTGATTGAACAAACACTCCAATAGAAATTTTGGGTGTACCAATCATTACTGCATAGTATACCATACAAGTACCGATGTGAGAACAAATCTACCCTTACAAGAAAGAAACTTACTGCAATGGAATTTCGTGGAAGTTTGCGATTTGTTTGAGCGGAGGACTACTGAGAAATGCAAAAAAAGCAAATTAAGTCACAAATTCAAAAAAATATCCGGACATAATAGAAGAACTACTTATACAGTGTGCGGATAATTCAGTGGCCATCTACCTTATGAAGACACAAGTCCTCAGGAAAGATCCACTTGTAACATTGGCAGCTGGTCCCGCACCCTTAACTTCAATTTACAAAATGTGCGAGGCAACTTTTCTTAAGAGCCAGCATTTCTACCAAATCAAGTAATTTAAATCGGACCACAAAAACTGAGCCAGTAGTGGCTGAACATTTTACCAATAATGCCTTTTGAGGTGACATGGTTTGTTTTGACTATTCAAGAGAGGGTGAAATTTCTCCTCATACACTTTGGACAGGATTCTCCTTATTAATATTCCTAACAAACAGCGATGCGACACTTCACTCAATGTGTACAACATTCTTGATGATGATTCCTCCATTCCATGCCAATTATCTACACTTCGAATCCATATCGACCTGAAAGTTCAGACTCATGCATTTGGAGTCATACTAGTGCTGTATTTTTAGCCCCTTCATACACTCAAGAGTGAAATGTTTATCGCACACTATATCCATAGAAATTGGAATAATCTTGATTCAATTACATCAAAGGGGGAAATCAACACATTAGCCGCCCAGATTGCTTTACTCGTGCTTTGGCTGTAGAGCTAAGGCGTTTTAAAACTAAGATATATTGTCTGCATAAGGTGAGGATGCAGGAGGCTTGATGATCTGAAGGAGCGTTTTTATGAGCTAGATCTTTTCCTTCGACTACTTGACCTTATGCAGACAATAGTTCTTAGTTGTAAAACGCCTTAACTCCACAGCAAAAGCAAGTGTAAAGCAATCTGTGTGTGTGTTGATTATGATTTCCCTCTTCGATGTAATTCCACTTTGAAGGACACTTCATAGAATGCTCCTTAACCACGAGTCTAATATACTATCTTAAAAATTTTGTTCACACTTTATAGTACATATATAGTGTGAACAAAATTTTTGATATGATTTACGTTGCACTACACGAAATTAAACAAGTAAGATAAGCTTTTGCTAGAGAAGCTAAACAGCAGAGAATGCTTTGCCTCTCAAAAAGATATCTAATCTGGTCTCCAAGTTACTTGCTGCATTGCTTTAGGGATCGACACATAAATGCATTACTTCCTTTCAAACACTGCAGAAGAAAATCAACATTCTACACAAATATTCTTACCAACTCGTTTCTCGCAATTGTAGAAATCATCTGATGCTTTTCGAAGCGAGATCTGTGGTCTCCGTTCGTCCGTAATATGCCGTACTGGTCATTTCGCAGTTTGAGGTTTTCCAGAGGCTTCCGCAGTGATTTTGGGAGAAGTACCATAAATTATTATGGATGATCACTTGTAGAGCAAGTCTACCATCTGAGGGTATTGTGGACTATGTATCATAATTTTTACTTCTAATCTACTTGTTCCATGATCAATTCTACGTTTGGTTCCCTTTTTCAACAAATTTTTGAGTACTCTTTCTTTATAATACCAAGATTTCCAGTAATGGTATGTCTTAAGTTTTTGTCTGCAAACTCTTTAAGAAGGTTTTTTGGCATATGCATTCGTTAATGATTTTTTCTTTCAAAATTTCAGTACTCAATACCTTAAGTACTTTATATAATTGTTAATCTTACCTGCACTGGACAATTATAAATATACATTTTTCCGATAGAAACTATGTTCTTAAATTTGAAATCATCATAATTATCTGTGAAATTTTTCGTGATTTAATATTTTATTGAAAGAAATGCCAATACAAATTCTACTTTTGTATTCTATTATCACATTGTGATAATAGATTATGAAAGTAGAGTTTTTCTTCTAGTTTTCTTATTCATTGGATCACTATATTGAAAGTATGCTAATGTGCATAATACTAGATATTTAGTTTTATTATTACTTACTTGTAAAAACTCTTCAGAAACTGGCAATTCAACCGATTTATTAATTTCTTTTCGCTCCTTCTATTAAACAGTCTGTAGCACTGTATGGGTTTTAGATCTTCATCTTTATCGGTATTTCTGATATCACATCTTGACACGTAGTTTTTTTCTTGGTTTTATTCTTAGTTTTTGCCTCTATTATATCTTTTTTCCGATCTTAAGCGAGGTATTTTGTTATATTTATTAAGATTGTCAGTATCAGGTTGCCGTGTACCTTAATATTATTATTAGAACCAAAGGAGATGGTGTTATGAGAAGTTCAATCTAGAACAACTCTCTCTCTAGTAAAAAGTTTCTATCATTCATTTTCGAGGCGTCTAGAACAGTGATTTTATTTCTCTTCCGCATTTGTGCATATGATTATATGTATTAGTGATATTATTATATAAGGGTGAGTTGTTCTTATCTGTGGATATATTCCATAGGTGCTCTCTTATTCTGCCTTTAGTTTTCTTGTAGTCATTCCTACATATTGCATTCCACAACGTTTACAAGTTATACAATAAATGACATACAATAAATGACATTTTTAGTATAACAATTAGTACTGTCATCTTTATAAGTGCTGATTTTCAAACTGTTGTATATGAAAAAGTAATTGTCAGTGTCTGTTTACTACAGATTTGCAGATTTTACATACCCTATCACATTTGCAACCCTTATTATTGCCGGAATATTTTATGAAGTAATGGTTTTCCACATTCCTTATCTGTTCGAATTTATTCTCTTCATAATAATATAATAATTCGACTCTTTATTTTTTGACATATAAATCTAAGCATATGAAAGGTCAGAGAGGGGTCTCCCGACGTGGGTTCGACAGGATCGCTTTTAGGAGTGGGCACTCCTAAATGTTCCTCCAGGAACGTTCGGTACGGGAGGCGCTAATAGCCGACCTCCCATGACACTTTTGAAATTTATAAACCCCTTCAGTACCAATCCCTATTTCTAGCAAGAGTTGTGGCCCTCTTCAAGACGGGTGAAGGAATGGAAAGGGATTGTGTCATAATCTCATTTGGAGCCTGATCAGAAAACGAATAGAATAATATTTGAATAAACAATAAACAAACAAAGTCAATGTAAACAATAGAATAAATAAAAACAAAAAAAGGAAATTGGGGAATGTAAACAAATGTTAAGACATACAAGGATTGCAGGTTCAGTACGAAAAAGTCAATCACAAAAATTATCCCGTAATGTAATGAATACCTATTGGAAATGTAGATTGATCAAAGATGAAGATATTAAAATACCACGAACTGTAAAAATGAGTTGTTGAAAAATTATGAACTGTGAATATGAGTTACATGCTTACTTCCGTCGCTGCTTACTGTATGTTACATCCTATGCTGAAGAAATATTCTTAACTATTGCTAGAGCTTTACTACTGCTGTAGATGTTCATAATATTAATTTATTTATTCAATTATACACTCACAGATTGCACCCTTAAAGGAACTTGACTGCATAAGAAAATAGCTAGACCAAAACAAACTGAATAGGCTAAGTCAAATAATATCAGTCGGCCATGATCACACGACGAAACGAAGAATAGAAAAGACGAAATGGATGTGGTCCTGTTGCAGTGCAGTGCTGGCAACTAATACCTCAGAATCAAAAAAGCCAGTATCCACACTAGTTGGCCATGGTGCCTCATTCCAGTAGGAGTCATAGGACAGAGTCGGCACTTCGGCGTACGGGTATGCCAACTTCCCACGTGGAACCGACTGGCAAACAAACAGAAGACTGGAGTTAGATAGTACAGGCAACACCGAACATTGCAAGAAAGAAAGTAATCAAGTCTGCATAGAAGAAATAAAGCAGCGGGCTGATATTACACACTTTAGCTCAGGATCCAGCAAGTAAGAAAGGAAAAAACAAACAAAAAATGTAGAACAATAACAGCAAAACAAGAAGCAGCACCATATGCGACACTTAAAACCAATTTAAAAAGAAAACAGAACAGTGTAAATGTAAACAAACATCGTTAACCAAACCGAGGAGCAACTCATCAACAACATGCACAAGAAAAGCCAACAAACTCGGGCCGTTGCACTATCACACACCCATCTACTACTCGTCAGTCTACACGACAACAAGCTGACGATATTGGCAAAACGAAATGGAAAAATAGAAAGCCCGTAGAGAGCCTGTAACTACATGATGAGACGAACTCAATATCCAAGCCAAGTAACTCTATCAAACCGGTGTACCTCAACTTTTTTTTGAGGGACTCACCTTTTCTTGATTGCAGTACCTCACGAGGAAAGTTCTCAAGCCATCTTGTCATATGGAAGAAAAACGAGTTGAATGTCTTCGTATAACTATTTTCATACTTTGAAGAATGAACCCATTAGATCTGGCGCTATCGGTCGAAAGATCCGGCACTTGCTGGCTATATGCTTAATTTCCTTTCGAATTATGCGGAAGCAAAAGATGAGGCTTACTACACGCCTTTGTTTAGACAAGCCTCAGCCTCAGACTCATCAAGCCAAACATTTTCAAGCGCTTATCATAACAAGGAATAGACTTACTCTGTCTTGGGAAAGGATCGAAGAAACAGTATTCTAGTGAAAGTTTGTTGGACTTTTTCCAGTTTGCAATCCTTATTCAGCCATGGGCTCCACACTTGAGAACAATAGGTGTGGAAGAACGTAGGCCTTGTAGAGCCGCCCTAAGATCCTATGATCACTGCACAGAACATTTCTTAAAATTAAAAATAGAGCAGCAAATGCCTTATTAACAACTCTATCTATATGAGCAGAGAATTTAAGATCTGAGCTCGGTAACATGCCCAAGTCCTTCACAGAAAGAACCCATGCGAGCTCAGTTCCGTTGATAGAGCACTTCCAAGGGAGGCCACCTCCAACATACAGAACGGAACATTTGTTCAGATTAATAGGGAGGCTACCCGAAGCTGCCCATTCTGTCAGCCTTCCAACAGAGTGCTTGAGAGCGAGTTGGACTTCATTAGGATTTACGGTACTGCAAGACGCTTAATTTTGATGTCGCCAGCATAAATTTGAGTTTTAACGAAACTAGAGTTCGTTATGAAGGTGATCGATGGTGTAGGTAAGGAATAGCGAAGATGATAGCAGACTCCCTTGTCTTATATTGGTCCTTTCATATGTAGCGCACTATCTTCATTTACCAATATGGCCTCAATTCCAACTCCAGTACGTACAATCCGTCGTGCTATCGATTCATCAAATTCTGATTGTTGCATAAGTCTGTGCAGACAAATATGCATAGAGTATATCCTCAGAAGGAGCGCGCACATCCTATCATACCCTCGGCTTACCTCACTATAATTACAATATTGCTTCCTACATCTCAGCTTATCACATGAACAGTTTATAGCTGTTCCTTAGTTGTTTACAAATTTACAAATCACGAATTTTAAAGTGCTGTTATATTCATGCTTATAACTATTCCTTAGTCTACAATCCTCGATACCTGAATTCTCTTCTTTTCTCCTTACCCTCTGTTTTTTCTTTTTATAATTTTATAATTCCCACATTGTTCCAGTTACGCTGCAGGATTTCCAATAATATACTATTTGTACTAACTAAGAGAAAAACCATATAATTAAATCTCAGATCATGTTTAGGATTTCTGTCAGTAGTGACCGTATACCATAGAGGACACATCCACTAAAAGACTAGTTGATGTGTGCAAAACAAGCTATACCTTCATTAATTTAGATATTGGTGTACTATGAATTAACACTATACCGATAACTCGATCATTATCAAAAAACCATCGGTATTGTTGAACTTTTTTTGTGAAAACTGAATATTCCCGTAGGATGTGCATGTTATTGGACCCTAGACCTACTTTTATATTACTTTGTTAGTCTTCTTTATGTTGTCGGATCCTATAAATCCTTCACTTTATAAAAAACGTCTTATGTTATAAGACTAATTTTTGTACCACTTCATTACTCCATTTTTTTTTGGCGAACAATATAAGAATCATAACTGGATATGTAGTAAAGACTATACTCTTTAAGCCTTTCAAGATTGAACAATTTATTAAGCGAACGTTTCGGCTGCTTCGCCTTCTTCAGGGCCTGAAGTAGCGCAAAGCATTGTGTGGCATGCTCGCCCAAAAGCCCAACAAAACTCCAACAAAACCTCAAGTATACCAGCAAACCCCAAAGGTATTGATCGAATGAGGCATGGATTACTCGCCTTGGAGTCCGCCGTTAAGTCAGGAAGACGACCACCCTCGTAATAAGTGTTGTTTAAAATAACACCTCCCACTGACCTCATCGTAGATCAAAGATTACACAGGTCAGGGAAGGGTGCGAGTTCACGAGTTATGGCTACACACTCCTTCTTCTTGTTCATAAGGGGTTCTTCAGCGGTAATCCAAAACGCTTTCAGGGTCTTGCGCGCCGCGATTTCTGTTTCAAGCGCCAATATGGAAAAGGAAACGTCAAAGGATCCATAGAAACCATGTCCAAGGTTGTGAGCTTATGCGTTTTAATCAGTACGTAAAGGACGGGGCAGGCTGGTAGGTCACACTTAAGGCGACTGATGGTGGTATTAGGCAGACCTGCAGTCTTCGCCACACTGCACCACGTTTTGTTTAAGTTACGACATTGCTTTTTATATTCCTTTTCTGACGATTTGCAATATAATGTGTCATTGCTTAGGTGCAGTGTGATTGCCTTATGAAGTTCTTGTAGGAGAACAACAAATACTCCACC
Organism: Haemonchus placei; assembly: GCA_900617895.1. Classification (NCBI taxonomy): domain Eukaryota; kingdom Metazoa; phylum Nematoda; class Chromadorea; order Rhabditida; family Trichostrongylidae; genus Haemonchus; species Haemonchus placei. The sequence goes on along the minus strand of UZAF01016111.1, from coordinate 186,505 downwards.
CTTGTCGCTAATTGACAATCGAATTCTACCCGTCTTTACGTAATCGCGTTATTCTCTGAGCCATGTTTTTGTGATGCAGAGAGGACGTAATCGCGTTATTCTCTGAGCCATGTTTTTGTGATGCAGAGAGGTTTGAGATGGATCGTTTTTCGGCATGCTGCCGAACCACTCTAAAAACCAAGGTGGCAAGCAGTTGGAATTTAGTGTCTATTGCAGCGTCGGCCTCTTGAGGCTCATAGAAACTGGAGGGGAAGGGTAGAGCAGGGAAATTGTTCGCCGTATCTGCCGCGCCTCATTCCCTCCGCATTGTGTTAGCTCTATATCGGAGCCATTCATGAAGGGTTTGCAAGTACTCTACGATTTTACGAGAAACATTTGGGGGTGTTGACTGTCCAGGAGCGAAACTAGGACCCAGTTCTAGTAAGGAACGCGCTTTGTTGGAGAGAGTGATGTTGCCTAAAACCGTGACTCGCGACTTAGGTAATGCGTCCATACTACGAGAGCCGTCGAGGTCGGTATCAACAAGGTTACTAGTTTGCACGTCTCGTGATCTACAGTACGCCGCCCGCCCGGTCCGCCAGTCTATTGAACTTTCCCTGCAGTCTTGCTTAGCCCTAGAGATCTCATAACTGGATATTCTGGATGAAGAAATCAATACTGGCAGTGATACCTCTCCCTCGGAGGTTTCAGGAATGAGTACCTTGTTTTGGTGTCTATAAGGTTTAATACAAATGCCGAGTAATACAAAAATGCCTATAAAAGAAGCATTAAGGGCATTCTTGAAGGAAGTTGTCAGATGAATCATATTAGAACTCAATATACATACATATTAGTAATGCTAATGTTATTGCCAGTGTGTGAATCAAGTATTTACGCTATAAATACAGGTATGGAAATGATATGGATCTATACCCATTGACAGAAGTGCCAGAAATTTTGGAGAGAATACATCACTTCGAGAAAGTGTATGAAGTTTCAGTTGAATATTTGATCCTACTTGTAAGGCACGTTGCGTTGTCTCATATGACGTTTATAATTTTAGACTGAAATTTTATACTCTTTTTGCGAGCATTTCATTTCGCAAGAAAGCAAGAACATGATGGAGCTCAATCGAAATCATAACGCGTCTGTCAAATTTTTACGAGGACAGGCTATGAAGCATACCGATATGGAGAACCTAAGGTATGTAAAAGGTAAAAACAATGAATATATGTCATGACCAATATAAACTAAAACATTCAGCCTGTACTTACGCCAATAATTTCGCTACGAGCTACTATCGGCGCATTCAGCATTGCCGGAGATGCTTGTAAAGGAAACCTACGTGATAATTGAGGACCGGAGCGAAAATGCTCTGGTGAGTATCCATCTGAATGTTACGTAATTTATTTGTTGCATAATTTTTCGATTTATAGTATTTAAGGGTTTAAATCAACCGTGTTAGCTATTTAGCGTGGTTGGGATTACCGCGATTGGATAGTAGAAAGGGAAGGCAGCGAAATATACACATTTGGTTGGGTAGCATTCTCAGTTGCTGCTATTGATCAAGCTCACTCACCCACTCATCCCCTTCCCTATGAGAATTTTGGGGTTTGTGGTTGACAGCAGAACGCAATTGAGCAGTCTGATCATGTTGGGAAGATGAAAAAAGAGGATTGCTTGATATGGAACAGCCGAGTTTCACTCCTTCATAATAGTATTCTGGATGATAGGACCATTAGGATAGGACACTACATCGACAAGAGAGTTCGGATTGCGAAATGGGGAAAGAAAGTCGCAAACGTGGAAATTAGAGCGAATACATGCGACACCTTTGTCTTACTTCATGAGCTGCCAAACGATGTGTTGGAGCACTGTGCTGAAGCGATGGTGAAATGCATCCAGATGATATAGGTAGTGCACAGTATGTCTGTGTAAAAGAACAGCATGATACCGAGCTAACGAACTGATCTCATCCACGACAAAGCCATAGATGGTAAAAGATACGGAACCGGGATCCTGCTCCTGTAATCAGCAACATCAAACATTCCTCATCGAAGCCAACTACAACCGAATGAACCGCTCCCACAGTCGATAAAATATACCCGAAGTTGAGCATTTTCAGACCGAGGAAGGTATTTTTCGGAAAGCAGCCTTATTCACATCGGAATGAAAGAAAATTGAAATATGGTCACTCGCTCTTGATTTGTAGCTCGAGCCGGTGAGATCTTTCAGTTCGGAAGGGAAACGAAGAATCGTCCTATTCAGCCAACTCGATATATGGAAGCTCGGCTGTTTGAATGACCACGGATGAGATGGCACACTTATATTCTGCTTCTGTGTGAAAACCAGTTCGTTTCCTGTTCTCTTTACCCTATGTACCTTTTCCATAGCAGGTCTCTCCTGAGCGAAGCTTCCTATACCAGGATATTTGAGGAACATTGTCTTACAATACATTTGTGAAACGAGCTTTTCTTGGCTTTCACGTGCTAATATACCCCCTTCAGAAATTTTTCTGAATTCAGAATGGTGTCCTCAAAAAAGCAAACTGTCCTTAGACTGAAAACGCAGTTGTGCATTGTAAACGATGTGGCTAATTTGCTTCGAGTAATGTTACTTACCCATTGCTGTTTTAGAATGTGGAGACCGTCATCACACTGGGCAACTGGAAGAGACAGCTAAACCATGGCAAATATTACACATGGATTTTTGCCAAATCCAAGGAGGAGAGAAATGGCTGGTAATGTTGATGCTAAGTCTAGGTGGCCGGAAGTGGTGCGTATGGGATTGAACGAGCATACGAGAGAGAAAATGAGAATGATTTTCAGCTATATCGGTTCGCCGGAGCAAATGGTATTGGATAATAGACCACCCTTTTCACCGACGCGATTCGAGCAATTCCATCAAAAAAGGAATTTGGAACTAATGCTAACATCACCATACCTCACCAATTCGAATGGAGAGTCGAATAGATTCCTTCAGACATTCAAAAAGGGACGGTACAAAGGATTGCGCGATGGGAAAATCTAGGATATATATTGACAGGATTACATTTTCAATATAGAGTTACTCCGCACCTGGAAATCGGGAAGTCGTCGGAGGAACTACTGATTGGGGGAGTGCTGGGGACCACGTTGGATGCTCATAAAAGAAAGAAAAATTTATCAGCGGCAGTAACTTCAGAGATCGAATAAAAACTGATTATGATAGAAGAGATAGAGTAGAAAGGATCTCTGTTGTGGGGTAACAAGTATATATGAGCAACTACCAAAAAGGAGATGGATACGTGGAATTATAAGCAGGTAGTGGGTGAACAACTGTATGAGGTTCACTTTGGAATCGGAGCCGGAAGGCAGATGCTGATCAATTAAAAGAGAGTAACGCCAGAGGAGAATTGTGTTCCGGTGGCTAGAGAACGAATACCTGTACAAGAGCAGAACTTACCGCAGAGAAGGTCAAGTCGAACACGTAAACTCACGCTTCGGAAGAGGGGTTATGTGGAAGATCGGGAAAACCTGTTAGGACGAAAGGTAGCGTGAATGTGGTTAACGTGGCAAGCCACGTGAGTAATAGTGGCACCGTTGCCAAGTAATACCATTGTAATACAGGTGACGATTACGGGTTTCGTGTTGTCAAAAGAGATATTGTGGACAGTGTTGCACCCGCGATGGACATCTGGGGTGTGAAATGTTGACCCCGTAGTGGCGGTATCGGTGGACGAGGTGGTGAACGCCTACGCAGAGAGTTAAAAGAAAATAATAATAAATGTGATCGGTGGAAAATGTGAGAACAGGAAAGTTTCTGGACTGGGTGCAGACACTGATAAGGGGAAGTAATCCGTCATTTGGGGGAGATGTAGGGTGAACGATCGTTTAGGTAGACTGCTATCTTGGAGAGGCAGTTACGAAATAGCTGGATAAGAAGATGAGGAAGTAATCACAAACACTCCACTGTACAAACCCTCAACAATAACAATTAGTTCCATCCAAGTGTTCGTCAATTCTCGGGTCTAATACATCGTGGTAAGTTATTTTCTTTTGCCCAGTATTTGAATTGTATTGCTAAACACTTGCACTTTGTACAAGGATATGCATGGACCAACGACAAGTCAGCTTACTGTTCAGTTTACTTTCCTTTTTGGATGGTTTCATTTATTTTACTGCGTTGATTGGTTTAAGTCTAGTTATATACACCAATTTTCGAGTATGTCTATTTTCTGTAGTAGCAAGATCCCGGATGATTATATACTTCTATTAAAACTCGTTCTTGGTTTACGTTCACGCACCGAACCTTTCTTACACTTATGTTTTTTTGTGTTGGAAGTGAGGGTGCTGTGCCTTCTACCTTCTCACGGTTATTCCACGAGGCTCATGCTCGTTGTTCAACTATTTCTTGCTTATGTAGTCCTTGATTTAAATCATTTTTTCAAAAAGTAGAGTCATGGAAAATTTTGAAAGAAAGAGCTGATAATCTGAGATGTATTTGAGGAGAAACCTGAGCAGTGACCATTAGGTCAAAGAATTCGCTCAAATGTGAAATTAGTGGAAAATCAAGATTTTTTATGAAAATTAATTAACATCAACGGAATACGCTTACAGGCCTGGTCAATTTCTCACCCTTCTTGCCTGTGCAATTACATTGCTCGTGCAAAGGGCAGTTTGTTCAGGAGGACGATCCTTGAAATTCTCGTGTCTGCATACAGATCGTTGCAACTATCTCGTAGCCGCTTATAGTAGTATCATCAGAGCCAGCACTGGGCTTCAGCACTCCACATTCGCAATCACACTTGACTACTTCATATACTGCGTTCACGGCACCAGAAAGGAAGAAACCATGACGCAAAACTTTCTCCACGTTTGGCTAAGAGCTTTCATCCTGAATTCTCACTGATTACGGACAATTCCGAAACTCAAAAAGAACACCTGCCAAAGAAATCCCAGAGCATCTTTGCCCTTACAACCACAGAAACATTTCCGTAAATAATTGGTTTCCTCTCGGAGTCTTTATCCCAAAGGTCGTTCAATTTTTGGGTTTTTGATTGATTAAGTTGAGAAGGAATGCTCAAAAAAGACCAATGATGCATTTTTGACGACCCTGGATCCGCTTTTTCGCAGCTTTCACCAGTCCAGATGACAGACGTGAACCACGCAGAGTGAAGAAACGTGGTTGTTAACTTTGGATCTGTTGGCGTGAAAAGGTTGTGTTCAGTACGTCACTACTATCGATCAGTCCCAATTCTAGAACTAGAACCAGTCACAGCAATTCACCTTCACTTGTCGTTAATGATTCCCACGACTGAATAACTAAAACGAGCTCTCCCGATATAAAATGAACACAGATTGATTAGGCAGGGGTTGAAATCAGATTAGTGCTTCAAATTACCGCGGTGTGGATGGAAGGTCAGAATACTTAGTAATAACATATGAAATGGCATCACAATGTAGCGAAAAATTATGTGCAACGTTTCAAAAAAGGTTGCAGGTCGTTTCAAAAGAGGTTTGCACATCAAATCACATTCACATTGTATACACTGAAAAGCCAAAGTACACTCAAGAACCAAGTCAATACGGTATACAAGTCCAAAACAACGGCGAATGGGTAGCAGACTTCTCAGCACTTACGTTCAAAAGAACCAAACACTAGAGAACCAGAGGATTTAAGACGGGTGCTGCCTTCTAGATTAAGATTTTCATAAAATCTATGAGGAAAAAAACTACCTTTGTCGAAGGTTTTAAGGCCTACACAAAACCAAGAAAGTAAGTGAACTGAGTCAAAAAAGGCAATTTCATCAGTTACAACGACTATGATTGTTATCGCAGTCTATTTGAAAATTACGCTCCCGTCATACAAGCATAATCAGCCATAATCCTTGACGATAATCGTAAAATCACGATGAATTATGTGTTTTTTGTGCCATGTGCAGATCCTTCCAAGAATGAACTCAATTCGGAATCCCATTCTTTAGTTCTATTTAATATTCGTTTTATTTTTGCACAGGATCAATAAACGACCATGGATCGCTGTCAGTCAGTCGTAAAGAGATCCTTCCTGATTTTTTTCTATTGTATGCTTCTTCTGAGCTCTATATATAATAACTAGTTGGGCTACGCACGCTAATGCGCGCACCACATGCCCACTACCGCTTACCTACGACTTGTTAGAGAACCAATATGAACAGTATCGGTTCACTTCCCATTTAGTAACTGTTTCCCCACCACGCTCACTTGACATTCGCACTCTTCGTTGTGCCTACGTGAGGAAGGACGCACAAATGGGCATAGAAACAGACACACAAAATCACCGGCCTATATATAGAGACAGTCGGACGCCCGGCCTACGCCGGGCCCCCCTCCTTTTTATGATATAGATGTGATGAACGGTAAACAGCACAATTCTTTGCTGAAAACACTGAATGATGCTTTTCGGAACATGAAGCTCGATATAGGAACAATAGGGAATGCGAACGATATTCAAAATGTGCCGATGCCTATGCCTCTGATTAGAATCTGTCCTGATCTGTCGCTGTTGATGTTAAAAATAATGACCCATTGAAGATTTAAGTGGTAGGCACTCAATGCCTTCAATGGTACTCACAAATCTTGTCGAGTCATAATAATATCATTATCAAATGTCTTTATGAATGCAGCTCCTTTCCTCTATACATCATTAAATGAGAATCCAAGTTTATTAGCGGTCGGATAAATTCTGCCATGAATGATATCAAAGCAGAGGGAACCCGTGACCCTTTATTGAATCGCAAACTTCGCTGTGTAGCGGTCGTAAGCAAAAAGTGAACCAAATTTCATAATCTGTCCCTATCAGTGGACTTACCCTTCTTGTCGAATGAGACATATCAAAGAATCAAAGCTAGATCGTAAGCAACAAAGAGAAAGCTAGGATTCAACTGGTGATTGAATCTTTTTTCTACGCCCCCTGTGGGCGGGGTCCAGACCTGCCACCCACTAAATGTGTTCCCATCCTGCCTCCTGTGCTCCTACCAAATTTGAACGTCCTAGGTCCACGGGGCAGGAGTTATGAATTTCCGTACAAACAGCAGACAGACAGACAGACGGACAGACGGACGGACAGACAGACGCGAGCGCTCTATATAAAGTAAGGATATTGATCATCTTTTATGTTCTTATCGAACCTAACTACATGTCTGCAATGTATGCAATCCAATTCTATAGAGACTACTTTCTATGAGCACAATTACCAACTCTTATGTGAAGGATGATAAGGTGAACCACCGATACAATGATAAAGTTATTACTGATGAGTATCCATAGGCTCATCTCTGTATGGTAATAGAACAGTCTCACTCCTGTCCTTCGAAACTTACTTCCTCGTCCCCTACAACCGATGCATCGGACATGGTGAGGATACAGAGCCAAAGAACAAAGAATCTCTCCTGTCAGGAGCAAGCTCACGACCACCCATGATAAAGGTAAGGCATCAAGACGTATATTTTCAATTTGTTTACTGGTATTTAGCCGTCAGACAGTTATTCATCGAGAAACAAGTAATATTTAGTTGCCCTTTTGAACAGCGAATGGGATCCTCTTGCGATGAAGCTGGAGCCGGAGATCGGTCCGCAAGTAGGAGATCAACGGACGCTCAAGTGAATCAGTCATGCGAAAACAGTCGATTTAGAAATAAACAAGATAGAAGTCGCATTGGAAAGTGAATCAACGTAGCCGATGGCTTGGACAATTCAACGATATCGGAAGTTCCATAGAAAGTGGAAAACAACGCTGAAGCAGCACAAAAGCTCCTGGACGAAGCGCAAAGGGCACACACAAAACTAGTCATAATTTTGGAAGACATGGGACTTCACTGAAAATTCGTCAGGATTCGTCGATCTATGTTTAATTCTTAAGAGTGGAATGCAAAGGCAAAGCCCTACCATCTGGGCTGTTATTTTATCTAAATTGTACTAGCTTGCATCTGGGAAGAAAGGTACGGAACTGTTCAACGAGAAAAATGCATTCGATCGGACGGTCGTTATTCTAGAAATAGAATCGTTTCCACGTTTGCTCTTAGGCCATTGCTACTGGAACAGCAGCAATGGCTCCAACCTGAAGTCAGCATCGGAGCACACGTGGGAACAATTCTGTGAACTCGAAAGTTCATGGACTCAGGAACTTATGTACTTACTTCATGAGAGCGAGAACTCACAAATGCATCAATATGGAAAGCATTTAAAGAAGCTATCGAGAGACGAAATAGTGGCTGCTATTTGCGTTTTCCATGAGAGCCCAACATCAAACAACTACCAAGCAATCATCAACTTACTTGCCGACGTTTGAGAGCGGACCTCGTTCATTTATCCAGAAACACAACTCTTCTGCAACAGTATCATGACACCGTTATAGAATAGCTGAAACGAGACACTATCTAGCACAACAGGCTGCTGTCTTTCTCAAAACGATTTCACCAAGCTCGGAATCGTGACTGATGCGTCCGCTTATAGATTGAAACATCCGTCACTGAAAGAAGTATTGAATCAAGTTCCTGTTATTCTTCCCAAAATGTGAAATATCCTGCATTGCTCCAGAATTGGAGACCTGGCAAGTCACCAGCATTGTAGAGAACCTTCCTACACATCTACATTCAACGGCTAGAAATCTTTCAGGAGTCATGTGGATTCAGGATACTCGAAAACCGCTCACACAAGAAAATGTCATCAAATATCGATCAGCTGAACTTCGGACTTAAATGTTACCGTTTCCGCTCGCAGTACAAATAGTCACCAACTGCAGACCATTCATGCTACCTGAAGACAAGAAAGAGAATGGCCACTGTACACTTATCATGTTTAGCAATTGCACAGCATTCCAGAGGAAATACTGGAATGGAACAGAAGTAACGCGACACCAGCTATCCAACTGACCATTGCGCGATCGCTATAAGACTACTTTCGTCTGGAGGAAATCCAGGTAAAAATGATAGAAATACACACCTAAACATCCCTTTTAGGGTTGGAAGAACTCTATGTGGAGTTCCTTGAGAAAGGGATTCAAATAGTCAATGGCGGTAGTAAAACTGCTCCGCAAAAATTCAGCATAAGGCGAAGAATGTCATGCTCCTCAGGTGCACGATGCAAACGCTCATGCTACTTACCCGAGCCCATCACATTAGCACTTTTTCAATCGCTCCACATCTGCCATCTATAGGCTCCATGTGCAGAAATGTTGCTTGAATCCTATATTATGCTGAGGAATTTCCCTCAATTCTGTTTAATGAATGGTATCGCAAATTTAGAATACTATAATAATATAAAATCAATGTTTAAGGTAGTATATTTCTCATCGTGAATGGCCACAACCACTACTATTCTTCCCTTAATTGCGAAAGGTCAGAAATGAGTCGGTAAATGATCTTTAATTGTAGTCGATTTCCAGCAAGACCTTCCAGATTATAGACCTATTTGACCAGTTTGAGTTGAGAGTTCATGTTAAGGAGCGGCTACAGTACCACATGAATGTTTATCCGTTACATCGTCTACATGACATAAAATGAATACAATAATTGAATACAGCAGTAGAAGGTGATGGGCGAAGGTCGTGATCCGGCGAGGCAGTGTTCAGGGGTTCGTTGGTTCGCTCCCCTTTCCTCTCGAGTGCTGCTAGTCCCAGCTTTTGTACCACCTCGCCGCCGCCTCCTGTAATCAGCAGAAGTCATGGAGGCAACAACTAAGCTGCTGTGTATTGAATTTTCTCGTGCTATTCACTTGTTACTCTACTAGGTCCTCTGAGCCCTTACGGATTAACGATAATCGTATACTCTACTAAGCGTCCATGTTCGACTCTCCATGAATCATGAATAGCTTTGCATTTATTTTATAAGATTTTAATAAAACCGCTGCCAAGATGGTAAATAAATTCTTATCAACTTACGTTTCGGCGTTATCGCCTTCTTCAGAGTTGGAAACCTGAAGATAATCGCTATCCATCCCTCATTCAACAACTTAACTTCAAAAACCGGTTCCCTAGACCTAATGTTTCCAAATAACCCTTGAAATATTTAACCCACCTCCAACAACAACCGGTCGTTTAGACGACCGCCGCTAAACTGACCCATAGGGACTTGGGGTAGCTTTAGATGATATGCCCTATCCCTCCCGCCGTGATACCGGAGCCATATAAAACCCACAGAGGTCAGAGAAAGGCGCGAGTTCACTAGCTACGGCTAGGCACTCGTCCTTCCTATTACCGACAAAGCAGAAAAGCAAAAAAACAAGAATGGGTTTCCGTGACTTCCGGAGTACCTTCTTGTAAAGCTTGGTGAGCTGACTTCTGACACTAAAAAAAGAAAAAATCCAACCGACGCAGCAGAAAGGCAGAAAAATAGCGTTTCAAGTGTGAATTCGAGACTTTTCTGGCAGGCACTGTGCATAAGATTCACCGCATAGCAAATGACCTCGAACTTTATCGAGTTGAGTTCCTTGTTTACAACAACTTCCAGGATGACTGCGAATCTCAGAACATCAGTTGGAGGGCTATCGCACGCACATCTCATTTCTCTATCTAAGCCAGTCTATGGTTTGAAAAGACGATAGATTGGAAGCTTTTCAAAAAAGAAGCTGTCGCATACCTTTTATGCTGTTTTGATTATTAGGGCAGACAAGAATCTTCAGATGGCTCCCTGCACTCATGGTCTTTCCCCTGAAAAAAATTCTGTAAATGCATTGTCATCCGATACGACGATGACCACCATCGCGTCAGCTTATACGGGTAATACTCGCCATAGGGCTTGGAGGCTAACACCTCAATCGATTCGCTCGCGGTGTGATAGCTTTATTTTCTTTAGGTGAGAGGTACTCTTTACTCATTGGCATCCGAACAGTTCATTATAGAGGCATACCGCACTTTGTTTTGAGTGTTCTGAGTTTCAATAAGTGAACAGCGAAGGCTCGACCCTTATTAGACTGTTACCCAACTCTGCTATTCAAAATCTTCATTAGACGACGTCCATTGGATTGACACCAGATCCATCTGTACTGACTTGTTCGCCTGTCATCCCCTGCAATCGTCGCGTTTTCAAATACCCACTATATGCCAATGAATTAGAAGTTAAATTCCCTATGTTAACACTGTTAACCGAAATGCCTTTAAGTCTTGTCCTTTTTCGCGGAAAACAAAAATTCTCCAAGTGTGGGTGAATGCACCAAGAAAATAAGGGAATCACCGCCAAGGAAGATGCAACATTACTCTCCGTACAGTAACTTCGAAGGCAAGTAGCAACGCTAGAAAGTTTGGGGTACATTTTTTTAAAGACTCCTTCCGATCAGAGTGTTCATGTCCACCAGAGTACACCGCAATGGCAGGGATGGGGTAAAAGCCGTGTAGAATGAATAGGAAGGGTACAGCATGAAAAGCAAATTTTCTTCTGTATCCTCTCAAAATCACTAAGAGCTCGGATTAGGAGGCTTCATACTTGTACTTTTACTGTAAAAAAANAAAAAAATAGAAAGTTTCCATACGCTGTCCCTTTCGCATTTACCAATGAACACCATTGTTTACAAGGACAATGGCGCAACTACGTAGGTGCTCAAGTGTGGACCAAAGTGCTGAAACAAGTTCATCTGCTGCTCTGCACCGTTCAATGTCTTGGTCAAATGCACATTCAGGTGCATAGATTACAAGTTTGGGTAAAATCGAGTGCATGGCTCCGGAACGGAAAACTTAGAGAAGGATTCGGATGTATTCCACAAAATTCTTTATCAGTGTCCTTCTAATGAGATACTGGTAATTATTTGTTGAAGAACAAGGACTATCCAACAATAGTAATGACCATTTCAGGACTACGGGAATTAGAAACACTGGTAACCCCGACACTGGTAGCCTATTTGAAACAGCAGCGGCTCAACAACATTCTATCACCAAGCACAACTGAACTGTGTAAAAGTAGGGTTCGTATTATCTTTTGCAATGAGTTATCAATTTCAACTGCTCCTCAAATTAGTTGAAGTATCGACATCTTTGAACTATTGAGAGACATCGTGCACACAATACGGTGGGGGAGTTGTAGTAGGGTGCTTCTATTTCACAAGGCCTCTCATAAAAAATGTCCCATCCATTCTGGTGTAAAGCTAGATGATGGAAGGGATCAGAAATCTCCAAAATGTATTTCTGTCCTTTTTGGAGACTTCTGATCCTTTCCGTCGTCGACTTTTTTTCGTCCTTCAGCAAGGGAGCTGAAGATGCCGCTGTTCCCACGATGTTAAAATTTGCACTCTAAATCAAATGAAAAAGGACAACAAGTCAAGTGTAACAAGTTGAAGTCAGTGAAGCATAAAAACAACAACAAACAAATACATCAAAAAGACAAAATAACCACACAAACTAAAGATGGCTCGTTTCGCCTCTTCACCAGACGAACCGCCGTCTTTACCTCCCCTAAAGCACATTAGTGGTTTTGGATTAGTGAAAAAGGGAATGGGTAAAGGTAATGTTTGAATCAAGGACAGGAATGAAATGAAGTATACTATTGGTTATGCCTATTTCTGTTTCAGAATGCCATTAACTATATAGCTGATTTTATTGAAATTATCCTTAATAGAAAACGTGAACAATTAATTTCATTTCTATATGTGCACTTAATTATACTCGTAATTACGAATTCTTCTTTGTATTTAATCTTTAATAGAACTTCCATCATCTCTTAACTTTGTGGTAAATATTTCCGTATTAGAACAAGTATTAGCAATTCTCAATGCTTCTGTGTATATAATAGAGGCTTTAACGGTATCGGAAATATTAGTATAGCAGGTAGGAAATCTGATGACACTGAAGCTGAAATCATCAGTTTTATTATATAGTTTGGTACTAATCTTACCATTGGCTATAGTAATATTGAAGTCTAAATAATTACTATTATTCTTACTCAAATGTGTTTTTTGGATTCAAGTGTATTTTTAAAATTGAAGAAAGTTGCTCTTCAATATCTGATGCAGTTTGATTAGCAATTTGGTTATGCGCAATTGATAAATCGTCCATATATCTAAATAGAATGAATAGCTTATTTTTTTTGAATCTTTTATCGTTAGAAAAATTATATTTCATTATTGAAAGTGTCAGATCCGATATGAGAGGACTGAAGTTGTCTCCTTGTGGGACACCTTTTATCTGTTTATATTAGGTCGTGAAGAAAGTTCTTGCGGTTTTGCGCCTCAAACTTCAAATGCATATATCTCGGCTTGAACGAAACTTCATCAATCGAAATATCAACCATCACTATTGACACACTTTTGTTAACGAAAAACAAGTTCGAGTATCCCATTCGCATAGAAGTCCGGAAATCTAGAGGCGATGAAGTCGTCGAATGCCGCGGCAGCATAATGTTGGGTTTTGAAGCATTTCTCCTTGAGAAAGCGTCGAGATGTTTAAAGAAATGGTAGTCTATGGGAGCAAGGTCTGGGGAATATGGTGGATGCGGGAGAGCTTCATAGCCTAGCTCCATCAGTTTTCTCAGGGTAAGTTGTGCGACGTGAGGCCGAGCGTTGTCGTGGAGTAGAATTGGCCCTCTCCTATTCAACAGTGCCGAGCTCATGAGCTGGAGTTTTCGATACATTTCGTCAATTTCTTGGCAGTACTTTTC
>UZAF01016111.1:137825-172189 GCA_900617895.1 Haemonchus placei | reverse complement strand
AAACTTGCAGAAAATCTGATAGCAAATAACATCGCGGCGAGCATTTGAATATTGGGCGTCAAAAACCGCAAGAACTTTCTTCACGACCTAATAAATATAATACAAAAACTGCTACATAGTAAATAATCCGTATAAAAAAGCAAGTTGTGAATTTTATAGTATGTATAGTTAGTTTTGATATCTGTGCCATCTGTATAAGAAACGTAGTACCCGCTAATTGCTACCATAGTCTTGTTAGCATTACTGAAGCAAATTTCATTTAGATCTAGCATATTATTTATAATGAAATTGTAGTTTAGATTTGTAAACATATCCGTAAAATTAGCAGTGTATAGCTTTACATTGTCGTAAGTAAAGAAACTAAGTAATATTGATATTACTTATAGACCAGTATATTTTGATAGTTCTGTTTCTATTTTGTATTACTCCAGTAAAACTTATAAAACGCTTCTTTCTGAAATTAAAAATAGTGTGTAATTCTAGAGCTAAAGGTTCATTACTGCTGTCATGAGCACCGCGATAAATCAAAATTTGATCTTTACGTAAATTCGGAAGTGCACAAATAATGGGAAGATCCGCTTCTGAAGCCTCATTAGGCTTATTACGAACACAAAGATATCTGTGCATTAGTATCAAGGAATATTTATTATTGTATTGAATAAGTTCATGAGCTTATTAGTATTTTTATGGACAAATGTTTCATCATTTGTATTATATTCAGCGTCCATTTCCTTCGTTGTAATGCTCGAATAAAGCCTTCTACAAACTATACCGTAATTACTTACTGCCTTATCCAAAGGACAGAATACATATTTGTTTTGATATTGCTCAACAATCCGGTAAGGAAAATACCCCTCACTGGCTATGTTATTTTCCTAGCAGTGGTTTACCAAATTTAGGATAGTAAGAGTAAAAAAATTTTCAAGTAGATCTATATGATAATCATTTATTTTATAGTTGTTTTTGAAGAACGTAATAACCTTCAACATAGCGTCTATGTAGATATTTTTAACTTCTTGTCTATTCTATACTTTGTTCCTTTTTCCAGTATAGACCTGAGTTTATCTTCTTCAGAGATGCTTAAGTTTCCTTTTGTAACATGTCTTAATTCCTAATTGAGAGATTTCTTAAGAGAACCATTACTGCAATCATGGCTGTTCTCATTTGCATATTTAAATTTTCTTTGTGTAGATTCTTTAAGACCTTATTGTAGTTGCATATTCTAGGAGATAAGGTATTATCATGCTTATATATGACTCTTAATGGAGTAAACTCTTTAATTTATCCATTGTTACTTGACAAAATGTCTTTGAGTTGGGTTGTTTTAGGTCTAGTTGGGTTGTTTTAGGTTTGGATAAAATCGAATGCATGGCTCCGAAACGGAAAACTTAGAAGAGGATTATGAAACGAAAATTTCTCTATCAGCATCTTTCCAATGAGACATTAGTACATAATTATTTGTTGAAGGACAAGGATTATCCAACAATAGTATGGACCACTTCAGGATCACTTGAGTTAGAAGCGCTGGTAACCCCGACACTGGGTAGCCTATTAGAAACAGCAAAAGTTCAACAGATTTCTTGGCTCAACAACTTTCTATTACTATGCACAACTGAATTGTGTACGAAAAAGTAGGGTTTACATTATCTTTTGCAATGAGTTGTCAATTCCAACTGCTCTTCAAATTAGTTGAGGTATCGACTTCTTTGAACTATTGAGAGACATCGGGTGCACAATACGATGGGGGAGGGATAGTAGAGTATTTCTATTTCACAAGGCCTCAGCATAAAAAAAAACATCCATTCTGGTGTAAAACTAGATGATGGAAGGGATCAGAAATCTCCAAAACAGCTTCTGTCCTTTTTGGGGATTTCTGACCCCTTCCGCCGTCAACTGCTTTTTTTTCTTCCTCTAACAAGGTAGCTGAATTTTATTATCATGGGAAAGCATGCCGCTTTCCCATGATAATAAAATTTGCACTCTAAATCAAATGAAAAAGGACAATAAGTTGAGTGCAACAAGTTGAAGTCAGTAGAGTATAAAAACGACAATAAGCAGAACATCAAAAAGACAAAATAACTACACAAACTGAAGATGGCTTGTTTCGCCTCTTCACCAGACGAACCACCGTCTCTAACTTCCCTTCTCCAAAATGATAAAATTTGCACTCTAAATCAAATGAAAAGGACAATAAGAGGGAATCCAACACTCAACCAGACGTTGGAAGAGATATGGGCGAAGGAAATTGGGAAATTTTCCAAAAACTCTCCTTCTTTCAACTATCTAGAAACTGTTCGTGGATCTGTATCACTTACCTCTCACTCTTCAGCCTCTCTCTTGTTTTGAACACACCATTGACGTTTACGTTGTTAAAAATTCTTCTAATGTTCAAGGTTTCTCAGTGGAACACTTTGTTAGATTCACGGCTTAAAGTTTCGACGTAACTGTCGTCTTCAGAGGCGTAAACGTAATTCGAGATGGTTCACATTATCAGATAGCATTTGACTCTCCACCAAAAAAATGAGTTTCGTTCGTTTTTCGCTAGATAAATAAATGGGTTTGGCTCGTTTTCTTTAGAGTGTCAAACGCAATCGGATAGTGAAAACCATCTCGAATTACGTTTACGCCTCTGAAGCCGACGATTACATCAAAACGTAGGCCGTTAACTTAAAAAAGTGTTTCACCTGAGAAGCTCGAACGGCAGAAGAGTTTTCGACAACTCTCACCAATGTTTACTCCTTAACAATGAGTTTATTACTTTGTTAGGCAAAAATTATTATCCTAATTTTTTTTATTAATGCCACCTTCTGCGTTGACATCCGCTTTCATTGAACGTCTCCTCTTCTCTGTTTACATCATAAATTTACCAGGAACATTGTGCTTCCGGCTACCCGACACGCCTTCCTTTTCTACCCACCCATTCGGCGCCGCCTCTGCCAACACTAACCTTATGCTAGGACAGCTACATATGCGTTTTCTTTTAAGTCAACATTTCTTCTTCTTTTCTCACTTTTCCCTTCTATTCGAGAGCTGTGCCCAGAGACTCAATTGACCTTCTCTTGGGAACTTGCTTTTCTCCAATAGGAAATACTGCAGTTAGTTGAAGATAAGATATCTCAAAAAAGTGGTCAAAAAAAATGACAATCACCTTCATCAATTCCGGTTTTCAAAAAACTTGATTTGTTTCTAACTGAACGTGATTTCACTTAGTTTGCGAAAAATGGATTCACTTACAGATATACATAGTACAGGTAATGATTCACCACTGGATTAACTTTTATGACACTGAATCGTAAGTTGACTTCCTCGTAATGATGAACCGATATCGAAATTTTATGTTAAACAATGGAGCCGGCTAGGTATTGCTGGAGTGGATCGCTCTTACGAGCATGATGTTGAAGTATGGGTTCTCTGCACTGTTTTACATTGCCTCTCAGAACGGAAAAGCTTTGAAAGGGGCTTCTGTGAAGGAGTATCAATAGGGTTTCCTCTTGCAGTTCACTGCGCCGTATTTTGTCTTTGCAATTAACTGCCAGCAGACGTCTCAGTTGGCTTCATAGTATAGCATAACTACGGAAAAATTTTTCGCAGTTGCTGCTCTAACTTATCATCTAAAAGGGTACCAGATCAGTGAGATTTTCCGGTTTCTTTGAGCTGTTCCCCATATTTAAGCAGCCGTCCCAGAAAATACTCTAATATCATTTGCACGATTGGTAATCGGATCAGACTGGATCAATTGCAGGAAGCATTAAAAATGAGGCAGAGTGAAAGGCGATAAGTGATAAAAGGTGCCCAACTTGAGCTAACACACCTTTCTTTTCAGCTTTTGAGACTTTTCCTACTGCCCCCCCCCCTCCTCCTTCCACCATCACACCTTCCCTTCCTCTCCGCGCACACGCTCTACTAAAGATTCCGTTTTTTTTTTTTGTTTTCTTGAGTCAGTCCTTTTCAGGGTTGATCGCTAACGGTGCTCTTTGTGATGAGAGAGGTACAGATTCATATCGGATAGGGATACATGTAGAGCTTTATTCGAATCGTGCTTACTATTGTATTGCTGTTGCATCACTCAGCCCCTTTAGTGGGAACTGTATATGCGTCTACACAGAAAAGGAGCTAGCTCAGCCATCGGATCATCTTGCACTCGAATACATCTTTCTTGTAGTCGAAACTCTTTACATCCTTCGACCTTCGACTCTTCCAAAAGTTGAAGGCTGAGGTGCAATGTTATCACATAAACCGTTTCGTGAGCACCTACTGACTGCTTCATTATCTCCATCACTCTTGATTTCCTAGATGTTGTGCCGCCCTCCCATTTCGTTCCATCTCGTTGGTGGTCCACCAAGCTTATTCGATGCGTAAGCAATTGGCTCATCTATTTTCACAAGTTTTTATATTTCAAACGTTACGGTTGCCGGCTTCGCATTCATATGCCCACTAATTAAACGTCACTGGGGAAAGTGCTGATGAGCTTTACGTAAAACAAACTGCTCACGACATAACATAATCAAGAGCTAACGAGGCAAGATCCTTTGAACATCTGTTATATTCCTTGAAAAGGCCACCCACCTGCAATCTCAGGTTGGAATGGCTGACCCTGCCATTCCTACCTGAGACTGCAGGTGAGTGGCCTTTTCAAGAAGTGCAGAATGGTTTTCCTGTGCAAAACGAGGATCATGTCACATCTGTTTCAATAGGTCAAATTCCCTGCAGGAAGACATGTTGGAAATTTCCTGACGATATGGGGTGGAAGAGTCGGAGATGTGAAGCAGCTTCTTGAAGACTTTGAAGATTTAATGGAGTGGATATACGGAAGCTCGAAAATCATAAGGCCGAGCCTTCGTTGCTTTCCAGAGTAACTTTAACCCTTCAGGCTTACCTCAGGGACGAGGCTTTCGGTAACGTTACAAGTGGACACTGGCTCTCTTATTTCATGGATGGCAACAACCAACTGCTCATTCGAGTCCGTGTAAAGATAGGAATCTAACGATTAAATCCTATAATCATAGAATTTCTCTGTTTGAAGAGATAATTTCTGCTGCTCCCATCCGACGGGTGGCTCTCTCCATTAGTCGCCGATGATTGCTGAGTAGTAGCCAAAAGGAATGGATGAGCGATAAATGAGATGTGAAATAATCTCGCAAGTTGTTCCAACCAGTTCATCGGAAATTTTACTGCTCATCCAATCTGAGGAATGAAATTGGACACCAAGCGAACCCGAACATTGAGAATATCGCCCTGAGTAGTTGCTATATAGTCGTGCAAGACCATTTCAATTTTCTGGCAGTTGCCCCTCAAGGCAGCAGTCACTGTTTATCCTGCTTGGAAACTTCACTGTTGCTTTTATGTTGGACCAAACTATTGATGGCACTATTGGCACTATCCTCTAGTGGTATTTGTTCGATTCATGTTATTTCCTCTAGCGTATGAAGGCTTTTGCATACGTCACCCAGTCATGTTATCTGTAAGGAAGGGAGCTAACGGATTGGGCAGGTTTGTAACCAAGCAACTCTATCCATGGGCGCTCAGATGTAAGAAACGATTCCAGCCTGTTCATGTTTCACTTATAATAAGCCTTGAGATTAGCTTACGAAATCCGAGAGGTATCCGCAGTAACAGATTATTAAATAATGCAAAATTCTTAAAAAGAATGCAGGCAATGTAGGGTCTTACAGTACACTTGAGACCACTCCAAGACACTCGTTCGTTTGGATGTCTTGTCCTTCAAAAGCCATTTTGTGATGGCAAAAACTAAACCCAAAAAAAAGCCAAAAACCCTCGAAGGCCGACGGAATTTTATTTATAATGTATTATTCGAGTCTAAACTCTTCTAACATCAATCAATTTCGTCTGAGAGATGCGCCCTGCACAGGACTCCCATGCAAAATAGCTGTGGCGTGATGAATGCGTCTTGGGCCTATGCAATGATTTGCGATTGTCAGCCGATTTACAAGTCAGTGCTTTTATTCTCTCATAGGAGTCTTACCAATTAACCGATCCTGATGGGATGGAAGGTTCGGTTGATATAGGCGAACATTGATCCGAGATTCGAATCCTTCACTATGCGTATGCGATAGTTCGACACTAGCCACTAGGCCACCTTCTCATGGTATTATTATTATCCATTAGTTCTTTTTTACATGGTTAAAATGTTATGCACGAACGAAAAGCCTCGTTCCTTATTAGCTGCCTCTTCATTCTTTGAACGATTTGACAACAACGTTTTTTTAGAAGACCAGAGGAGCTTTTGTCCTCTTCGCATCACTTTCCTGTTCATCATTCCACGGAGGATATTCTCGCTTTTTTTCAAATTTATTGCTATTCTTTGTATAGGAAAGATTTCGAATTCCCAGTTCAGTGTGTAGCTCTAATTTTCAAAAGTCTTCCCTATTTTTTCAGGAGCCATGATCAAGATGTTAGCAATTCTTACATTATACCCAATGGTGAGTTAGCTATACCAGCAATTTTAATATTTTGCTAGGAATATATCACGTAAGCGGATATGTCCTGATAATTGCTCATATCACATTCTCCTTGAAGTCTCGCGGCAGGTACATGCACCGACGGGCTTCGAGCGAATGCCGCTCGGAGTCTATCGGTGGACATGTTGGGTCTAATTCGCATTCGTAAGGTATTGAAGAATGGGGAATCATGGACTAATGGTGAGAATCCTACACTCAGCTCCGCCTCCGCTTTTAAAGGGTTCAAAGTACGTCAGTGTCGAATCACTGACCGGCTAGGACAGTTAGTAGAAAAAAATGTATCATGATGGGGAACCTTCATTGTGTTCCTTTTCATGTAGATGCTTCAGGTCCGAGCCGAAGGTCAACAGCAACAGCTTATGGCCGAATTATTCGGTAACTACAGGAAGGAGTTAAGGTGATTAATCTACATATTTCACAAAGGAAACCCCGTCAGAAAACAATAAGAAAATCTGGGCATTAGAAAAGAGAAAGATTTGCAGAAATTGGACGAGGATTCAATTCAAGTCGTTTTTCAGACCCGTGAAATCGTTTGACTCGGGCCCTACAAATGTCACTGTTCAACTATACTTCAAGCAAATCCAAAAAGTTCAAGAAAATGATCAAATTATCACAATCTACTGTTGGCTTGAAGAGGTACGAAATTATTCGCTAAACTCAGTATTCTAAACGAGACTTTCAAAAAATCCCGCACAACGAAGGCTCCCAACGGCTTCCAATTGATTCGAGCATGCATTTCCCTCAAAGGCGTTTTGTGAAAAATGACCAATGGACTTCTTATGAACTGACGAAGGACCATGACTCAATAGAGCTCGCTCCTGGTGCGAAAACCTGACTACAGTAAACAGGAATGCCCTTTAAAACTCATTCGCTCATAAGCATAAGCTAACAAAAATGCTAGTACGGCAAAAATAGCTTTCTCAGTCTCTTGAGGTAGAAAATTGAGTAAAGGATCGCAACAGCAAAAAGAATAACAGAAAATAATAGAAAAGGAGAAAAACAACGCCTCACACTTGGCGAACAGTTGATTATGTGTGGGTCCTAGAGAGAATTTTGCGCATTGTACCGCCTCGACACTAGGCTGACACGTCACCGGTCGATGGGTGTGGCATCCGGGCGACCCGGTCACGGGGCTCGCACTAAATATTTTAAGCTGTTGGACGTTTTTGGACCAAAAAGCCGTTGAGTTTTTGGATCCGACAGCGTTCTAAGTGCTACCCTCCGGGACCACTGGGTATACCCGGGAGAGAACTCAGAAACCCTTTTTATCGTGAACTGTGCCTTTAAACCGAAGCGCCGCGTTACGCAGCGAGGTTACAAATGTCACCAAATATGACTGGGCTTGCAGCGAGACAACTAGCTAGAACTTGTCACCCGGTGTCATTTGAATGATCGTGGTGTCGACAGCTCTGACGTGAAATGATATGCATTCCCTGATGTGTAGTGTCCTTGTAAAGCCTAAGCCGAGATGTTACAATTTTCTATTTGGCTGACGTTTCGGCTAATTGCCCTCGTCAGAGCCTGAGAGCCAGAACTAAAGTCGCATTTCCAACTCAGGGTCACTGAAAGGACACCTTACACAGGTAACAAAGATACATATTATATTATTACATATTATATTACATATCATGCCAAGATTGGAAGAAAGTCGATCCTTGACTACACAGGTCACCTCATCAGAGATCATTGAAACTGTCACCGACCATTGGTATGCCGCTCGGGGCCATTTTTATAAAACAAACGGTATCTCAGATCTGCATTCACAAACAACCTTTTATGAATGGTTCTTGAATATCCCTTATTTTAAATAAAAAATATTCCAGTACTGGTATGATGAGTTCCTTACGTGGAAACCTGAAGAATTTGGCGGCGTCAAGGAACTTCACGTGCCTTCGCAAATGATTTGGAGACCGGATCTGCTAGTGTATAATAAGTGAGCCTTTCAACAACTACTACTAGGACAAAAATCCATTACGATGACATTTACATTTCTTCTTGTATGAGGGTCCCAATTTGAGGTTCTGACTTCACTTTTTGCAGCTCAATGTCGAGATTGAGTGTGCCTAGCGGAAGGTTAATCATACAGGGCTTATCTTGATTGAAAAAGTCGAGGAACTGCAAAATCTGGAGGCTCGTCATAAAACCCGCTTTACAACTATTAGAACTGTCGGTGTCTGAGGGCAGAGTGGCATACATCGAAGCGGCTGCCATTCTGTCCAAGATTGTTGGAAAAGCCTCTCATGATGTTGTAGATAACTAATCTCTATTTCTTCTCGAATCCTACACTTATCCGACTTTGATATCATGGTGTGGTTGCAACTCAGAATTCAAAGGGCTCTCTGGTGTGAGAACATCGAGAAATCAGCGCCCAGACCCAACCTTACCAGCAAGTATGTAAAAGTCCAATTAGACTTCCCCGCAACTGCGATTTTTCCATAGCTAAGAGAGCGCTTTTTCACGAAATACACTATATATACCTTGACCAACGCTAATGATTACAATTGCCTATTACTGCCTAGCTATTGCTAATGCTAATGTTTACCTCTTTCACGTGTTTGACGATTTCTTCATTTTGCCGGGGTTATATGTAGTTGAAATCATCAACACTGCCCTAGACATGCTTAGCAGGCTTCGAAAGGAACGTAGCTGGGAATATTTTTGGTCTTTTGTGTAAACTTTGGAGTATTTCTGGCTAAAAATCGTTGACGGCTCCATAGTCAGTGAGTGCCTCTTATTCAGAGTCAGTACACTGAATGCACCTCGATTTTCTAATCCATTAGTGCTCAGTGTAGCTCATCACGCTGGCCAGTCATGCGAACTGCATTCGTGCCAATTGAGAAAGCAGGTAGAGGGGTGGAAGCTTCAGGAAAAGCTGTGTGTATGGATACACTCTCTAAGAAATTTCACCTAAGAAAGAAGAGATAGTCCTACCCGACAGGGTCCCTTCATACACAACGACGATAACTTTTTTGAGGAGCGTTACCATTTGATTTGATTAGCTGGCCGTGTACAAGGAATCTGACTGCCAAGGCATAAATTAGCTCAATATTAAGAAAACTTCCATAAGAGGTAGCCCTACAGCCGAGAGCTCTGCAATAATTTGTGTGCTAGACCGTAAAAACCTCTCAGAAATGAACTATAAAAGCTATAAACTATAAACAACCCATAACAGCCAAATCTTCTACTAAAAGCAAAGTAACGTCTTAACGATCATTTTTGAGGTACATTTCCTTTTTTTGAATACCATGTATTAGTGGAGGAACTGCACTTAAATAGTTCATCATTACAGACCAAAATTCCAATCAGGTAGAAAGGTCGTCATGCGGGAGAATAAAGTAGACGTCACTGACGTGGGTGAATAAGAAGCATCAGATTCCAACGGCTGCTCGATTTCAATGAACGCCTTTTCTCGCCGCTCTAACACCCTACTCTCCACAGAGGACTGTACTGAATACAAGAACTAACCAACAAAAAATAAACAACGACCAGCCTCTATTGCACAGACGTCGCCCCATGATATTACTTTTGATTCAAGGCATGTGTTTTCAATAGTGTCAGAAAATTTCTTTTTAGTGCCAATATGAACATCCGAGAAAACGAGATGCAAACGAATGTCCAGATCGAACATACTGGCCGTATTTCGCTATTCCGTGCACTGATCACCGATATCACTTGTGACCTTCGGCTTGAACGATTTCCATACGATCAGGTAAGCCAAGGCTTCCAGTGTTTTGGTCACGTCGCTTAACCTTCCTCGATGTCTGGGGCTTTTGCCGCCACATGGAAGCATATCCCATAGGATCACATGTGTGGTTGTTCCAGTGCTTTGACCATGTCAATACATTTATCTTCTCAGAATCCTCACTCCAAAATACTGACTGAAGGAAAAAAGGGAGGCTGTGGGAACGTGCATCACTCTGATTCCTCTTTGGAGCTGCAGTTCGAACTCAGCACACTCATTTTCTATTACACGCCGACGGTAGTGGAAATCTGAAACAAACAAATGTTTTCCAACATTTCCAACTGAACTCTGTTATTAGCCAAAAAACTGTCTATCTAGCAAAGCCCATGTCATGAAAATTTCATGGAACCTTCGAAGTGGATGGTGTGAAAGAGCATTAGAATCTCCAAATGAGGTTTCCCACCGTTCTCTGAAAATCGGGCTTGGGAACGCTACCCATCTTCTGCATTTTGAAAATGGAATTCGAAATGAGTTCATGCTGAATCATGTATAACATCCCATTCGAACGAGAAGGTATCTCGCTTAGTGATTTTTTGCAATCCTAATCATTCTAGTATTCTGACGCTTCTTATTTTTTGAAAAGGGCAGTACTCGAAACTCCACCATTCAAAATTTGGCAAAATATTAATGCTCTATCAAAGCATATGCAGCTATGAGAAAAAGGAGGGCGCCATTATGAAATCCAGCCATCAAACAAGATCNACCCTACTTCTGGGCATTCGATTGTGAGTCCCTTCTTCCCCAACCATAACAAAAACCAAGTGAATGAGGCTTTTATCCCTACATTCCACTTTCACTTTTCTGTTAGCCACTTTTCTGCAGTCCCCTTTGTTTCCAATCGTGTATACATATATATTGTGATCATCTGCATTCCTTTCTAGATAGTACAAACTTTAGTCTGAACACAAATCAGCCATCATCTTCTTCGCAATCTCCTACGGCTGGAGTTTGAGGGGTTCAGGCTTTGTAAAAGGGTAGGTGGGTAAAACAATACTGTCCTGGACAGCAGCTGCTCATGCGCCCTCTTCGTGCTCAAAAACCACATAGCATCCTAAACCAGCGGATTTGGAGATGATTGAAAATCTCAGAAGACTATGTTCGAGGCATCTCCTAAGCCAGTGTCATCTGGCAATCCGGTCCAAACAGCATTAATTTACGGGTTTACTGCCCAAACCAAAAAGTTGAAGTTGTTCACTGGAACTCCTTTTTTGAAGGAAGGAAGCATACTGTTACGTTACAATCACACAACAGCTGGATACTTGGTCAGTGTGAGTACTCAAAAAATACTGTCATTTGAACATAAAATTGAACTATATATGCAGATAGGATTGAGTTGGTCTTTACGCGGTGACCACTTCCCGCTTCAATTCTTTCTTTGAAAAAAATCTAAGGGTTGGTCACTGTCCCAGTCCCCTTCGGGAAGACAACCTTCTACTTTTTTATTGCAACTAATTCTACTTGTGGTTAGGTCTTTAACTAACAAGAAATCTAGCGTTCATCTTCAGAAGCCTCTTTTTCACGCCTTGAAAGTTTTCCTACTCCAAAAAAAACTTTCGTCTCTGCACTGTGAATGGAGCTTACGACAACTTTGTGGTTCCGAGTCTGTCAAGAATTCCCTCAAGTCGCCATGTTGAAACAAAGTTAAGACTCCGTCGACATCCTTTAGCCGCAGTGAAAGCAGCTAAGGAATGTTGACAGAGTTGAGTGATATCTCTCGAAGGTCTGCTAATGTAGAGGTATCAGATAGTATTACCGCAAATGTACTATTTTCTAACGAGTATCTTTCAAAACTTCCCACATACAGAGCGAAGTTGCTCGAAAACGTTTTTTATCTAACCAGAGTAGAACTTCGCTATAACTTGCTATGGCGAACAACTAGCCAAGTATATTTTATTTATTTTGTAGCAAAAGATTCTAGCTAATCTTCCTTCAGCAAATTTGTTACATTTTACTGGCGTCGTGGTCCTATGACGGCTCACAAATTATGCTTTATACAGCAGAGGAGCCCACCGCTGAACCAAGCACGAACAGGTTGGTTTATTACTCTTTGAGAGGAGGAAAGATATATTATCTATGACAGGCGGGGGTACCGCTTAGATTGCTGAGTGTTCCAAGAAATCGTTTTAATAAAATCTGTTGTTTGGTACAAAAGTTGCTCTATTGTTCTGAAAGATTGGCTCGAACTGAGCGCCTGATTTATAAATGAACGTAGGACTGCTACATGTCCTACATCACGAAGGATAGGACCTACAAAGGTCTTTCCATTCCGTCCCAGCGAACGGGCTTGCTCGTATATGTAGGTAGTGAAATGGAAATTACCGAGAAGCACAGAAAAGAAGAAGCGAGTTGGCGATCAGGTAACTGAACATTCGGGGTTAGCAATACTATAAGAAAAAAAAAACAAATATTCATGACATTCATTGTTCTTTATTGTTAATACTCGAAGGTGCGCTATGATATGGTATGCAAGACAAATGTTAGTTTGGAACAACTCCAGGCAAAAACCAATAGAGAAAACCCAACAAACAGTTGAAATCATGCAACTCGACACTTGTCTACCAGACCCTGCCGAATGTAACATTCTGAATAGTTAATTGTGATTTCTCATCTTGGCAAAATTGCTCTATTGTGGCTATCATAGGATACTCTTGCTACTCATGACGGAGAGGAACTGTAGCAGCAGGGAGTATAGACAGCATGTTGCATGTAGTAGGCGTCACACAATCGCGTACTTGAAGGAATTTTGCTAGCGACAGTTGATAAGTGGCTCTGCCACTAGCGGTGAAAAACGGCTTGAAGAGGTGCAGTGAGAGGTCAGCGACAGGGACCTGGTTCTGGGTTACGGTTTCCCCAGAGATTTTCGCACAGTCAGTCTGAAGAAACCTTACAAACCTTAGAATGTGCACATGTAAAAAAACTGCGACATCGTCAAAGACACAGTTCCCGAAATAAATGAAGCTTCAGAGACCAAGTATGCCATATGTGGAGCAGTTAAATCGTAGATAAGATATAGATAAGATACGGTGGAACAAGGGCTAGATAACTTCTACTACAATAGGCCACGCCCAAAGACGGGCGACTTTTAACGGCGCTGTAAAGCTGCACCATCTATGGGGGACACCTATGTTAGATGTTGAAACAAATAATCGTTACACATGATCACAGTGAAAGGGCATTGCTGACTTTGAAAGACATTTGTTGACTGCAAAATATGAAACCTCGTCCAAATATTGGGTTGAGTCATAAGTCCTTGGACGAATTGACAATTATTATATTTAAGTTACAATTTTTGAACAACAATTGCGAATCATTTGAAATATGCCCATCGGCATCAATGGTCTTCTGCAAACGCTTGGGCAGATCGTTGATGCCCTTGCTCCAGAACGCTGGGGGCTGGCCCTTGAAAAACTGCTCGAGTGCCGCCATTTCGATGTCGTCGCGGGTATGAAAGCCCTGGCCATCCAGATGACGTGGGAAATGGGAAAAAGGGAGTAACTCGAGGTAGCCAAGTCTGAGAAATATGGTGGGTGTGGTAGAGTTGTCCAGCCGAAATTCATTAGTTCAGGTTTGGTCGTTCTTGCAAAGTGCGGCTGAGCGTTGTCGTGCTGGAAGTAACTTTGTGCTGCTGTGGATGTGTAGCTTCGAGATTCGCCTACAAATTCCTCGGTTGCTTAATGTAGACGTCTGCGCTCGCTGTACATCCTTCTTCTAGCAGTCCAGTATTCGACATCGTGAACGCTCCACCAGATGCAAAACATAACCTTCTTGGCGTCTATGTTGGGTTTAAGGATTTCTTCTGCATCCGCACCTCTGTCGACCCTTTCAACACGCCGGTGAATGTCAGAGTAGAGAATTCACTTCCATCTCCGGTGACTAGGTGCTCGAGCCATGTGCGAGTGCGCTTGAGCGTGAGGAGAGTAAGTGCCATGTCTTTGCGGCGGTCTATGCCATACTGCTTCAGAGCAGGATGGAGCCACTCATCGACCGTACTTTCGCATCTTGCCGATTGACTTCAATCCATAAACAACTGTGGACTGAATCACCCCAAGAGTAACTGCCAGTTCACGAACACTTTGATACGGATCGGCTCCCACCTGGCTCCGCAGCACGTCCAACTCCTTGGACGTCCCGGATGGTCTTCATCTTCGATGGAATAGTCGCCCGACACGTTCTTCGTGCACCTTGCAAATAGTGCTTCTAGCAGAGGCGTCTCTTTGCGATTTCCTATCGGTTGCCGCGGTATCTTGGAAAGTTAAAAAAAGAAATAGGATGGTGTTGCGGAGGTAGAGTTGCGAAGGCTTGAAATCACAGGGCATGGTTGCAGGAAGGGAAACGGTCAGGTGTATTCGTTAGTATGTATTTGAAAAAGCCTTAAACTCTATCTGACGATGCCTCAAGTGTTCATATTATTCACCTCTTTCTCAAGTCATGACTTCTAGAAATCATCACTATCGCATCGTCCGAGGACCTATGACTCAACCTAAAACCTCTTCCACAACATCCCCAACATGATAATCTCATACAACCCCGACTTTCTCTTTTTTTGATATGCATATATTTTGAAGATTTCTTTTACGGTTTCTTCGCCCTGACGCACTATTCCTCGCCAACAGTTCCACTTTTCAACTTGGAACAGGTATAGAAGTATCTTGAACTGCGCGTACAAGGTTGCCTTTGTGATACCTGCATCAGACGTATACGGCAGAAGCTATGGAGAAAGCCATGTGTCGAAAATTAACATCAATGACTAATCGAAACAATTGTTTTCACACAGACAGCAATGCTAAGTAGGTAAATGAGGGTGTATGAAAGTGAGCCAATGTAAAACAGCGCTATATTTATTTATCTAACGATAATATCACCTCTTTCGGTTCCAATTAGGCTTCAGGTCTTGCAAACTGAGCAATATTTTATAGCGTAGCGTTCAAATAAGAAATTCCATCAGTGTGGCTTTACAAAAAAAGATTTGAATCAAATAGAGCTATTTATTCTCGAATAATGTACGGGTCTTGCTGGAGTGTTTTTGACTTCTCGCATAGGTTGACTTAGTCGCTGCATGTGCGAAGTTCAACGACCACAAATGGCTTTAATCACAACAGTGCATGGTGACTGCACAAGCTTGACTGCAAGTCCTTTGCGAAAAACTTGAACCTCCAAGAAGGCCGTGTATTGCAAGCATTGATAACGACATAGGGACTGAAT
Source organism: Haemonchus placei (assembly GCA_900617895.1). Lineage (NCBI taxonomy): Eukaryota > Metazoa > Nematoda > Chromadorea > Rhabditida > Trichostrongylidae > Haemonchus > Haemonchus placei. The sequence continues at coordinate 156,766 of UZAF01016111.1, read as the reverse complement.
TGCCAGGCATTCTGCGCAACAAAATCCTCTCAGGACAAATCTCGCTGCACTTAATCACTATATTCCTAATATGGAATGGACACTGGTGGACTTCAAGTACAGGAGCAATCTGAAGTAAGGCATCATGATCATTAATTGAATTATTATTAATTTAGCTGACAACATGGAATACTTCAGATACTACGATTGCTGCCCAAATCCATATCCAGACATCTCGTACTTTTTTGCTATCAAACGGAACCCGTCATATTACCTATTTACTCTTATTATTCCGTCTGCGTTCATCACAATCGTTACGGTGATCGGTTTTTTCACGCCGCATTCATCAACTGGTGAAAATACCGAGAAGGTGGGTTCAGTAAAGTGGAATTCTAGGCTCCAAAGCGTAGTCGATACTTGTCAAATTCGAATCTGGTTTATCAATGATTTCTGACCTGACTGAAACTTATATGATCTAGTAAATCTAAACGTTTGAAANAAATGCTTGCTGCCCACTAACATTCGCGTTTCGAGACACCGTTCACAATAATTTAGGGGTGTCTAGTTTTAGACGAGTAATGGAAGTTGTCGTGACCCCGCGCGACCTCCACTCAGGTTAAGAGCATGCGTTGGGATAAAACCGCGCCCCAGATCCACTCGTAGTCGGTCCTACCGCGAAAGCCAGAAATTGCCAGAAGCGCGAGAAAACTAATTATAAGCATGTCATATCGCTACGAATCGGCTCTAATTAGTCGTCCGTATGTAGTCGTCAGGCCTGGCTGGTGAATCGTCGCATGCTCCCTTCTCTTCGTCCCGTGGGCTCTTTCCATAACCGTCGATCATCGCATCTTATTCAATCTCATCTCCTTTCCACATCTCGCCTTGAATCCAGGTTAGTTATGGTGTAGTTCGTTTTACTCATGCATACACTCAGTGTAATGTTATTGCATCATAATGTTTCATTTACCATTTGCCTATCAATTGAAGTTTCGTAACGTTGTACCAATATGACGTAAAGGTAACGTCTTATCATTATGTGTGGTCAAGCGGGATTCAGCCCTGGACACTTTCTAGTTGGGTGTTTGGTTCGGCGTCAAGGGACTAGGCTTTTCCAGCCCACAGCAGGACTTCCAGCATTCCTCGGCACGGAGTATCTCCTTAGAAGTGTGTGGTAACCCTATTCCCACGTTTTGCAGTGACTGGGGTGCGGGAACGCTGATGCGAACAGCGGAAGGCACCTCATCACGACAGAAGTGATACTCCAAAATAGTGTGAAAATGACGCGAAGAAAACGCAAAGTTTGACATACTAAGAGAAATAGGGGTAAGGCTTCAGCAAAGTAGTAAAAATAGTCGTTGGACGACAATGCGACAACAAAATCTGCAGGGTGGGTATGAGGACGAACTTTGTGACACTGCGTACAGCTGGTTGCAGTACGCTGCCTACGTGCAAGGTGCGGGTTCCGGTGTGAATGGTGCAACCCCTAGGTCCTCAACAACTCTACAAACTCTCCTCTCAGAAATTCTCTCTCTCGGAGTCCCTGCTCTGCTATCTGCTTCCACTAATCTCGTAATGCCGAGCGTTATTTATGTACTAAATTTGGAGTTGCAAACTTTCAGGTCAGTCTCGGAGTCACTGCTCTGCTGTCTTTGGCTATAATACGTGAGTTAGCTTGACATCATAGACTTGAGAATGTTCACATGTAGCTGAATGGTTTCTAGTGATGATGGTCTCCGACAAACTACCAGCCACGTCCAACTCCGTACCGTTGCTAGGTGAGAGGTGTTGAATGGAGAACTTGAGAAAGCAGTTAGGGTTGACATCACATGCTACTATAAGTGTAGAGACTGTTGTAGTCTAGTGAGCAGCGGAGAAAGCAAAATAGTACAGGAAATTCGAAAAAAAAANCACCTCCTAAGGCGCTCTTCTTTCTAGCCGCGGCAAAGATGCTACAATTTTTATTTGGCTAATATTCAGGCCAGTCGCTTTCGTCAGGACCTGGAGCCGTAAATCATTTGGGATTCATCCCAATCAAACAACGTGCAGAACTCAGCTTAGTTCAAGTGTAGTCTATCCTAGAAAGGTCTTGCAATCTCGACAGATGACCCACCCTAAACGTTCAGAAGAAAACCGTGCACCCTCTTTTCTAAATTGTCTATTTAAACCTTTTGCAGTGGGTGGGCTCCGAGCGTCCTGTCTCCTGGCTTGACGCCGGTGGCTACTGAAATCCACACAAGTCGAGGAACGGGGCTTGCTTATTAGTTAGGGCGGAATATTCATCTTTCCGGATCCTTTTCGAATTTTTTGCTACGATCCAAAAGGCTTCAAAAGTTTTCGCACTGATGTTGTGGGCTCCCGCAACAAGATCTTGATACCCCGAGGTCTACATCTCCACGACAACGCCTAGTCTCTCGGGCGCGTTTTAGGCCTTGATTCCTCCAAGGGATACACGTGGTACTTAAGCCTGCACTTCAGAGGCGCTTGTTCGTGTGGTCTCCAGAATGGTTTGCCAGAGCACTGGTCCTACAGGGGATACCCGTTAGAGATAGCCACTTTCCTAGCAGGCTGCACGGGTTCTACTTGGTCTTGGCCAAACGATGAGACCGTTCTTGAAAAGGGTGACGGTTTGGCGTAGGTGTGATCTGTTATCACACTTGATCACATGTGCACAAGCTCTGGGGAGATGAATACGTAGACGAGACCGAGGACCTCTGATATGCAGTTTATAACAACACTTGGACGGCCTGGATAGATAAAGGCTCAAAACGCCCTTGGAAAACCACAAGAGGCATCGCCACGAAGATGTGGGACTACCAATCAGGATCTTGATGCGGGAGCCCACGACCACAGCGCGAAACTTTTGAAGCTTTCTGGATAAGTGCGAAAAAGCTAAAAATGAAACAGAACATGGTCTTGCCGTAACTAACGATCTTGCGCCGTTCCCTAACCTGTGTCGACTTCAATAGCGCCGGCTTCAAGCCAGGGGTCAGTTGTTGTTGAGTTACCTGTTGTAATTTGCAAGTCCTTTCTGGATATCTGTACAGTAAGCTACACTGAAATAAGCTGAAGGCTGAACGTCGTCTGAGTAGGGTGAATCCCAAATGTTTTTTGGCTTACAGGCTCTGACGAAGGCAACTAGCCAAAGTGTTGGCCTAATAAAAAATGTATCATCTTCGCCTAGGCTTCGAAGAAGAATACCTAAAACAGAACGAGATGAAAATCATGCCAAGATCATAATTATCACAAATATTAGCTATGCCGAGGTTGAAGCAAGAGAGAAGTTGGAGACTATCGTGCCAAGACTAAGTGATAGTCGAAAATAGTTGCTTTCTCTCCTCATTTCTAACCTCTTGTGAAGAGGAAAAGAGCAAAGATACAAGTCGTCTCTAGTCGTCTGCGCTTCCTACCGAAACAGCGCATGGTGTTTAGCTGAAGCTGGTTAGGTCTGCTACTACGTCGTGATTCGAAACCATTGGCTGCTTTCATAGTCAGCCGGCCGGCCGGCGTGCCGGCGGAGGCAGTGCTAGGAGGGAGGAGGGAGGCAGACAGTGAAAGGCAAACAGTCCACGCCCCTTCGAAGGTTGTTTGATTTCAACGGGGGACGGTACGAACGTGCGTCCGAGGGTGCGCGCGGCGAATTGCGCGGCAAAGTTCGTGACGATTTGTACGACTGCGGCGCCAACTTTCGGGGCACAATCTCGAAGTAGTGTAGTTTAGTAGGGTCGGATGATCCTCCTGATCCATTCTATATGAAATTTGGACCCCAATGACAGGTGCCAAACTCGTTCAAACCATTACGAACTTCGCCGCGCAATTTGCCGCGCGCATCCTCGGACGCACGTTCGTACACATACCCGTTTTCAACCCCTCGAAGGGGCGTAGACTGTTTGTCTATCTGTATGAAAGCAGCCATTGGAGGGCAATCATAAAAATGGCAGCCGATGAAATACGTCAAATGGAGCTTCGTTGGCTCGAATCAAATAGCATTCAAGAAAATATATGTACCCCGAAGGGAGACTTACTCTTTTCGAACGCGCTATTTGCTATGGCGACAGGCGCGATTGAGCAGGAAATTTTACGGTTGCCTCCTCATCTGCGCCCCTCAATAGGCATCCGTATAGCCGTGGTCGTTAAAAAAAAATTCGAGTAATACATCGCAAGCCCAATCGAGGTCTTTCTTGATATTGAGAAAGAACATGTACTCTTCATTGGGGAAGAGGTTTGAACTCTTTCTTGATATTGAGGAAGAACATGTACTCTTCATTGGGGAGGAGGTTTGAACTTTGTAGGCAATTTTAGAAAATGAAGGCACAGTCAGCACGATAATATTCAGTCAGCAACTTCAAGAGAAATAATGAAAGATGCGGTGCAGAATAGTACACAAAATTATAGGCTCCGATTCATGGCAACGCACTCTGAGCCTCTAGGCTGAGGAAGACAACGTAATCTATATACACATTTGCTAACATTATGTACAACAACAAGCTACGACCTCATTTCAAAATATCCCCCATCAGTATCGATTGTGGGCCAAAGCCCTCCTTCATTTCTTTCAAAAAGTTCTAGCTTTCTAGGACCCACTGGGACCTCAAACCTGAAAGGACATCTTCTAATCAGGGACAATACGGAGGAACCAAGCGATAAGAACTGGAAAGCAGCATGGCCGTTCCTCTCTGCCAATGAAGTCAGGCAGCTAGTGTCGGCACCACTCTTGGGCAAGTGTGGCTCTGTGGGCTGGAGAGCCGTTCTGCTGAAAGGACTACGAGCTGTTTCGGGAAGCGTAGTAGGATCAATGCTTCATAACGACAACCATTATGCTCTTTGAGTCTTTATCAGTCTTAGTTTTAGTCTTACTTTTCTTTATCAGTTTTCACGCCGAGACCGACTAAACCAATGGCGTCTTCCCTTGCCCTCAGCAAACATCATTTTGCCTTTCTTGTAGCAACATTTTTGTGAGAGGTTGCACGTTCGAGTTCATATCCAGAACGTAATTGTTTTGTTTGTTGAGGAGTAGTTGTTTTCGCAAAATTCTCCAGCTAGAGGAAGCTCCAGTGGATGTGGGTGTCCAGAGAACTTCTGCTCGGCAATCCGCCCCACCGTCAACTTTGACAAGTTCTGCTCCTTTGTCGTCTTTTCGATGGGTTACGCAGGATCGTTGTCGACTCGTGAACAAATCATTCGAATAGTTCTACCTTTAGAAACACTGGTATTTCCACCCTTTCCTAGTTTGTCTCCGATTGATTCTTCTTCTCTGTGTCGTTTAATGGCATCCTGTACGGATAGTATAGGAATCACAAGGAATTTTATAGAGCCCATCCGACTCCACACGCCAATGATTGCAAGTGGCATTGAATGAGCTTCGGCCATCTAAACGATATTGGGAGCTTCGCTTCAGTAACGATCAATACATATTGCAAGGAAACCTACCTGTGCAAGTAACTACGCGTGGAGTGAATTTGATGAAATACTTCTATCTAAAAGAAGTCCTGAACTTCGACACATATAATTTTGGAACACCCCTCACAAAGTTGAGAAGAAAGTGCTAAAAACTGCCGATATTAATAAGAAAAAGGTTCAAACAGTATTGAAATTTCAAAAAAGAACAAATGCTGTAAAGACTTCGTAGAAGGTCAGCCATTGTTGTGACGTTTGCACAAGCGCAAAAGATGGGTTTCCAGGAACATAAAGCTGAGTTTGACCTTACAAAATCTTTAGCAATCCAGATTGGAATTTCACTTTGAACTTCTGAATATTCTCGTTCAAAACTTGGCTTTGATATTAGTTATTACCCAGTGAAGTTCGATGGTCCTAATGGGCGGATTTGGTAGGGAGGCAAATTGCGCGCCACCACACCTATCAAATATGGTCCGTGGGTCGTATACCAAATCGAAATCTGCTAAGGCCGATCAAGACTTTGATGCCACCGGGTTCGATTAAGTGATACCGGATCACAAAATTAGGATTAAATAACTGCAAATAGCTGATCCTTCCATCCTTCGAAGGTAGATGGAATAGAACTCTTTACAGAGCCGCACTGATATGCTGGCACTGTTGGCTCAAAGGAAGTGAGGCTTTTACCACCCTTCTGTACTCTAATTCATAATTTAGGGCAATACTACATCGGCCTGATATTCATCATGTTTCTCGCCACTTATTGCACGACGTTCACGCTTGGGCTTCAGATGCAGGGAAATACGGTAAGGTCATCCTTGCTCTCAAACTGTTTCGTTCTCATAAAAATACCAAAATATCCCTCGAAAAATGAGCACTACTTTTCTGCTGAAACTTCGCTACGAATAATTATATCAAATGCTTCCACTTCATGTGTGGGGGCAATGGCTCTTGTCTAGCAGTAACTACAGATGCTGTGTAGCGCGGAACCATTTCAAAAGTGAAAAGTCCACCTAGCAAAGACTTAGCAAAATATTTCCTGGCAACCATAGAAGTCCATGAGAAGAATTGGTGTTGTTGAAGATGTAACTGCCTGCCTCTTTTTTCTTACAAAATGGGGTTCCGACTACTAAATACATCACTGTATTTTTGACCAAAAAGCTTCAAATAATCCTTCATTTGATAACTCTGAGTGTCATGCCATTTTTTCTTCGGAGGGCAACTCTCCGAAGTGAAAATGGCATGAAACTCAAAATTATTTATTCATGTTCATTCCGTCACATGATTGATAACTAACCTTTGAAGTACTCTACAAAAGAGCATCACCGAAATCCATTCAACGAGTTTCAACACACTTCCTACTTACTATCATTCATAAACCGCCATCCTTTTAACGTTTCAGGAAAGGCATACTTGAGCTTTTGAAACTATTTGAAATAACGGCGATCGAGAATAGTATCACAAACATTCCCCTAGATATCATTTTTACTTCTACATAGAAAATTTTTCTGATTTTGAACTTATTATTAACCGATCTGACAACATTCTATCACTGCAGGGCCAACCTATTTCCCGTCGGGTACGTGGATTCCTACTCTCAATACGAGTTAACAAATCGTCGTTACTTCAATGGTTTTTCGGCAAAGAACTGATGAACACCCAAGAAACTATCAAGATGCGGTTAAAAAAATACGTAAGTTGTAGTTTCCGGCTTTCTTTTAACCTCGATATAAGTGCTGCAGTACTGAGTGGTTGAACTCTTCATTAAGACCATATGTATGTTGTATTAGGCTAACATTTTGGCAGAATCGGCTTATCAGAGCCTCAAAAACCGTAGCAATTTGCGACTATTCAGGACCCCACAGCACACAAGAGGAGGGCTACTCAACTAACTTTGTTGGTTCTAAGAAATTACCGAACAACCGATAATATGTAGTACCGAACACTGCCAGCTTGAACACGTCTTCGTTCAAAGCCATACAAGAAAGGCCAAGGCGCAGTCTGGGTAGGAGGATGAATATCACTCATGACCTCTTCTCTGCTACTTGACGTTTGGCAAGTTTTGAAGCGGAAAGACGCGCAACGCGACGCTCCGATGTCGACTCCTAAACCTCATTTTGTCGATATTCTTTATTCCAACATTACATCGAAAAAGTCTTCAGCTCCTTTTTCGATTTTTCTCCACTTCTTTCTCTATATTGTGAAGATTGAAACCAGTCCCACTGTTCTCGAGCGAACTCTTAGCGCGGATACAGTAATCTAGGATATATTGGACTCGTTCATGGCACAGTCTATCACATCCTCGATTTTGTAGGCCCTCCAGCTGTGTTCACACGCGACACGTTGAGTTCGCCTGGTTGCATATTAAACATGCGATCGAAAAGAAGAATGGATCAAAAAGAAGGTGTGGAACGATTCATCGGGAAGTGGCAAAAAGCGGATGAATCAAATTTGTGTTTCATGGAAGACCATCGCTGAACAATATCCAGTCGATGATAATTGATCCATGTCCTTATCCTCCTGATTCAAATGGATATGTTTTGCTGATTGGCAAGATGATAGTTCAAGTTTTTGTCTCTTCTTTTTTTCCCTTTTATTAAAAATATTACAGTATTATTATATCTACCAGTACCTTGGCATCTGGCTGCACAATCTGTCTGTACGCGTAAAAACATACCTGCTGACAAGTATAATAATGTGTTTCTCCTCACTCAGATTTCGCCAACTTTATATAAGGCCGTAGCTCGTAGGTGGAGGCAGTCTTCCCTTAACAATGAATCGAGTTCAAGACAAACCTCGCTGACTAGTCGATGTTTTACGGAAGTCCGATGCGGTAAGATGACCCTTTTTGAGATTACATATTGAGCTACAATGGTCGATATTACGAGGGTCAGACTTCCTTTATAAGGCAGCCTTAGTTATGGGTGGGGATAAAATCAGAAAATAAGAAAGATCCACTCAGGGCACAACAATGTTCCCTCGAAACACATTTGTTTAACAAAGAAAACATGTTATCGCGTTGTGCTCATAATGCTTGTTTGAAGCGGTCTCACTTCAAGTCCAACACTCTAGAGGCGCTCGTAGGCCGCTAAAGGGTTCGCTCAACTTCTTCTTATTGTTAGAAACCAACGTCGGATTCACGCATTGGTCTAACGGCAAAAGCGGATTTATATGTGTTGATCTTTCCACAGTGACCCTGAGTGAAGACCTTGCACAGCTCACACTTTTCGGTCGCTACCATCGGTTGCTGGGTTATTCCAAAGAAACCACAAAGCAATGGTGAGTACTCTTCCATTCAGTCACCGCGGGGTCTACGGTTGTAGAGGGGGCAGTCGAAATTTTTGGTCGAATAGTCAAAAAAAAAGTTACCATCCATTTCGGCTCTGAAGAAGGCAATTCTACCAGAACGTCAGCTAGATAAAACTTATGCACAAAACTCGTGAAGAGTTCAAGAAAACAACTCAGTGCAATGTAAGTTGAAGCCTTTTTGGAGAAGGTGCTGAGAATCCTTGGAGTTTACGAGTCGTCTAGCTTCGAGAAGTTGACCGAACCGAGTTTGTTTAATGCTTTTCTGACTCCTGTATCGATTTACTTTAATCAAATCACTGGCCATATTTCAGGACAAGTTGTCGGAGTTGAAGAAAACATTTGCCAAGAACTTCATAACTTTCCAAACAAAGTTGCTCAAGACAGAAGAACCAAAGGTAAGAGCGGATGAGTTTCTGCAGTATACTGCTGTACTAGTACAGCATTTTGAGTGGTAATTTCAGCATCAAAAGTTACCTATGATCGACAGCAATGAGGAAGAGCAGGCTATGCGTAAAGTAAATGATCCTATGCTGCATAACATAGTCATTGACCTCTTGGAAGGTGTCCAGGCTATCAGGCAGGAGATGCTTCTGCAGGAGCATGTGAAACGAATTCGGAGAGAATGGCAAATGTTGGCCAGGTTTGTAGAGCTATACAAGGTAAACTTGCCCTATCCACAGGCTTGACGTTGCTAAGGAAACATTATGGGAAGTTACTCAAATAGCTCGATATTATTTTCTCATGTTCACTCCATTTAAAATGTGAAGCTACACGTTCAATGCATCAATCTCCTTCTCCGAGGTACTTTTAAAAGGCAATGAATAACTGATCCTCCTGAGAAAGCCTAAAGTTTACTGAGACCACTCAATCCCATTTTCAGATACACCTACATGACTTCTTCTTGATTTCGTTGCGGCGCTTTCAACCGCATATACTGTTCCGCATAAATATACGTCCACTCATGAATGGCCCTGAAACTCGTAACCCTTTTTGTTTTCAGAAAAGCCTCCAATGAAAAGTTGTGGCATGTATTAGTCGCCGTTTGATAAAGTAAGACAATTTCAAATAGAAAAGTGCTTGAATTTTTGTCTTTGTACATACGTGGAAGGGTGTCCAATTTGAAATACGACTCATTGACAACGAGAGATCAACAAAAATGGCAACTTACAAATTTAATAATCTGATGGCCCTCTACCCCTTTAAATGAGTTAGATGTTGTGACCGTCCATGCTTTCATAGAGACTGCCTTCAATCAACTTGGTGCCATGCTTAACCATTGGCTCCTTCAAACTCTTTGACGCCTCGAAATGGGATGTTACGGCCGTACATACTTCTCACTATAGACTCCATATGTTTTCCATAGGATTGTAGTCAGGACCCATCGCGGACCAAGGAAGAAGGGCGATCTGATGACGTCTAAACCATGCTCCCGTGCTTCGGCTGACATCTATCGGGGCGTCACCTTGCCTAAAAACAAAGTTTTGCCGTTGATTCTGGCATCGCAATGAAAAGAGTGCGTGCCTCACAGCAACCCGATAGTTGAAGCAATTCATACTTTTCGATGTGATTGCTGTCCAAACATCATGCCGCCTCTCTTGTAGTTCCGTCGCGAAAAAACTTGTCCTTCCCGATGACGTGCCAACAGAAACAACTGCCGTCCAGTCCGTCGAGTTCTACTTTTATTCATCGGAAAAACCAACCTGAAGAGAAAATATCCAAGGAAAGAAGATTGAGCCTCAAGAATGAACAGCCACCTCACTCCAGTGTCAGGATATGTCTTTTTGCGAAGTAGACATGGTTTTCCTGATGACTCTGCGTCATAAACGGAGCCCTCCTTTTTTTTTGATGAAGGATGAATTTGGACATTTATAGCACCCGATAAACTGCGTCCGTTTGAGATACTGAGTCTGAGGGAAGATTCCATTCCCGCGCATGACTTCGTCATGTCCAATGCTTCTCGTAGAACCCGCCGTTTTCTCTATTTTAAAGCAGTGGAGAACGTCCGGTAGGCTACTTGGAACCATAAGCACAAGAATTTTTGATGAATCTGTTGACGACATCGTGGCAGCGGCCCATATCCTGTGCGATGCGTCGGTTAGACGACTTTGCTTCAAAAGTTTTACCTCTTTCGAATTCCGACAGTGGTTTTCCTTTAGCCATAAGCTGGCGTAACCTGGAAAAGAAAAGTGCTACATCAAGAGAGCAGTTATACCAACGGAAAATAGTGGACGAAAACATAGTATGAACATGGTGAGTGTCTTTTTGCGGAATTGGCCAATGAGACTTTTTCAAAAAATTATGTGCAAACTTTTTGTCACAACTGTCAATTGGAGACTTTCCCAAAAACAATAGGAGTAACGAGTTTCATAGCCGTTCATGGGTGGGCGTATGTTTAGCGAAGTAGTACATGCTTACCTATACAGCAGAGATGCAGTAACGTTGGAATCGGGAAGCGATCACTTTCTCGACAGCAAGATATGCTTTACGGCTCCGCACACTGACCACTCGGGAGTGCCAATGAAAGTCTTTAAAATGGTTCTGAGCTTTAGTTGCTGTGTAAATGTCACATGCCGCCTAATCCAATATCTACAACCATTTCGGAAACTTTTAGTGTAAAGATAGCTTTGTGCAGATTCTGTCTTTATTCTCCACCTTCTGGCCGTAAACTAACATCTCTGCAAGCATTGTCAATGAAACTCTACGCTTTCAGAATGATGGAAAAGATGATCATGTGGGTATTCATTGTGTGTACGATTCTATTCGCCTCATTTATGCTCTATGATCGACAAGATCCGCCAGTGATCACTGATGAATACATGAAAGAGAAGGCAGACGCTTGATACCGAAACGCTCAACATCTCAACGGGGCAATCCTTTCCATGAAGTCAATCACACTAGTAGTGTATACGTCTATGTCTGTGCGTCTATATCGTGAACTAGCAAGTTCAATAGATTTGTCGATGATGTTGTATATTTAACGTTATTATAATACATCTTATCACAGTAACAAAATTACTCCGTAGAGTCGATAAATACAAATTCAACTTCTCATTTCTCGGAAAGGACTGAAAACACCAAAAGAGTTTAGAATGCGTCAAATTTTCTTAATAATTCTTGGAAACAGTCCACTCGAGAATTGCATTGTTTCAAACGCACAGTTCACGATAAAAATGGTGTTGGAGTTCTCCCTTAGAGGCAGCGTTTGCGATAAATTTGGGGTACCTTTTTTGACTGGAATTCATAGAACTACTCTAGAATAAAGCGATAACAACGAAAAAAGCGCAAAAAACGATGAACAAAAAGAAATAGAAAGGGTCAAAAAAGAGCTGGAAAGGGGGGTTGGACGAGTTTCACATTGGAAAAACGGCGGTTAAGGGAGTGTTCGCGCAAGTGCAGGAAGGCGACGCAGTGTCTGCAATAGCAGACAACACACCCAAGCAGACAACTTCGCCCAANCACACCCAAGCAGACAACTTCGCCCAATGCGAAAGTGATGAACGGCAATTAGATTTCGTAGTCAGCCTAGCGAGGGGCGGAGGCCTCCCGTCCCCCACTGTTCCTGCCCTTATTGTGCCATATCCAGACCGTTTTCCGACCTCATTCCTGCACAAATGGTATCAGAGGGGGCGTCGAATTCAAACCATGTGCAGATCTCCGAAACCATTTTTTCGTGAACAGTGCCTTTAAGAAAGGAAGAAATAGCATTTATGCCCCATCGCTCTTCACCACCTTTCAGGGGGATTTTGATTCCTTTAATGGAAAAGTATATCAGCTTCGACTCGAAAAAGTTGCTCAACCAGTGTGTGGCCGAGCGTTCTCGTGCAAGAATCGGATCATGGCATAATGCGGACGTTTTTCGAAACTTTAGCGACCAGTCCATCTAGGCTGGCAGTACAGCTGTAGGGTAAAATTGCGTGACAACAGTTTGTAATGGTGATTCCCTGGCAGCCTCACCAAAAATGGATCACGTCTTTCCGCGAGCGGAAAACTGCTTTGACTATCGCTCGACTCCTCACCATTGTCTACCCAGTGTCGGCGGTACATGATATGACGCAAACACACCACATCTAATCTCCTGTCACAACTGAACACAGCCATTCATTCGTGTTCATGTAGAAAAACAATTTAGTGGCCATCAAGGCACGTCGCTGACTGTCGTGCTCGGTCAATTCATGGGGTTTGGTCGATCCACCCGCCAGTATAATGAGGGCCTCTTGCGTGAAGGGAGTGAGGCCTACGGTGGTGCGATGGCGTGGACGAGACGCGCTATGACATCATGCCTACCATCAGAGAAGTAGGAACTTATAAATGACAAGTAAAACAATGATCATCTATGCAGGTGTACAGAAGGGCTGCGTTTTTTAGGATCAAAACATTTTGAAGTTACTCTCATTTTGAACATTTGACAAAAAAATTAGTAAATGAAGAAAATTCTTAATCTCGAAAGAGCTTCATTGCCCAAGTGAAGAGACTACTTTGCTCTTCAAGGAGACTTGCACTACTTCACGGTGACGCCATGGACTGAGGCACATCTCATTTGATCCATAGCTGAAGGGTAGTGAAGCGATCGCAATGAGTCACATACGTAATCTGCCGTGTGGTGCGTCCCGTGCTGCGTGCGCAAAGAGCTCTGGGGTCACGCGTGAATCGCACGCCCCCTCCCCCAAATCCCGAAATCATGGTGTGCCCATCGCGTCGACACCTGCACCTCTCCCAGCTGATGGAGGTGATTAAACATGGTGCTAAAGTGAACGTCGAAGACTTGCGCTCTGCTCACTCGCAATTCGACATAGGTCTACAGCGTGAGCCAGCAATCATTGTCGACTTCGGATCGGCGTCCGCATCGAGGGGAATCTTGAAGCTTGAAATCTCCTCCACGATAGCGCTGTGCGCTCGAACACCGTGCCCTCCGTGGCTGTGGCTACAGTACGACGACAGAGGGAGGCTGCTGATTCACCAGAATCAAAGTCGTACAGCGGAAGGCAACGAACCAGCTACTGCGGAACTTGCATTTTGCAGAGCTTCACCATGCCAGACTTTACAACTGGTCTTGCTAGTACACTCGTACACTTGTTCTTCTCATATTTATAAAGCCAAGCTGAAGGCGCCCTTGTTCTGTCAAGGGAAGGATACTTGGTCGCAGTGGCCATTCAAGATGAGATGTTTTATGAAATATGAAATTCCACGTGATAGAAAGAAGTGGAGACAATTGGTAATAACAACGGTGCCTGCGACGGTGCGGGGATGACGCCAGGAGAGGAACGAGAAGAAGTAATGCGAGATGTTTTGATTTCAAATCTGTGTTCCAAATCTGCGGAACGATTCTGAGAACAAAGTTACGGGACCGATGCCTCCCCTATGTTATAGCACTGTACCGAACGGAACACAGAGTTGAGCAAACTCAGTACCGTGCAGTGGTGGCCTAGCGGCTAGTACAGTGTCATGACATCAAGGTTCGATTCCTTGGTGCATGCGCTCGTTTTGCTTTTCCATGAAATGCATCCTAAATGCTTGCAAAATATTTTTGGGCTCAGTGTTGGGCATCTACGGGGCTCCCTCACAATTTGGAAATACTGGAAAGGAAAAAAATTAAATTCTAACTATCCGCTTAATATGGGCATAAGAGGCATCAAGAAGAAAGGGTCCAAATGATTCATAGGATCAAACGTTCTCCACGGTTGTGTGGTCATCAACTTTATGTAGGAGTTTCGTTCTTGCAGCATAACGTGGGCCTTTGTTTCGCAGATTTGGGACACAGATTCGAAATAAGCATTCGAAACCACCTATGGGGGTACACATCTCATCCTGAACGGCCACTGCGACCAGGTATCCTTCCCTTGTGAGAAGGGAAGTTCTAGGAACTGCGTAGGCTTTCCGGACAGACTAATAACAAAATTAGGGTTGGCTGGGAATATGCTGACAAAAGTTGCATGGAAAGCTGTATTTAGACTAGCTATTTAGACGTGTATGCCACTGGTGTAGTGAACTATGTGCGTGCAAGCTCGCAACGAAACGCACCCAGCTAACACCTGCCCAAAGCACTTCATTCGCGGGGAATCGATTAGCATCTGTTCCTTTGCTACCGACTTCCTTAGACATCCTGGTCCAAGCGACCGCTGAGCGAGGCAGTCCGTGGATGAGGAAATAAGCAAACCAGACGGTTTGGCCCTTCTGCTAAAAGCGTTTGCTTTCTCTCTGTTTGTTTTCAATTTTACTTTAACGCATATTTTATGTTTCTTATTGACCGCGACTTCATTCTTATAGTTGTGGGAGTAAAATTGAAACAAACAGAGAGAAAGCAAATCATCCCGCAGAAGGGCCAAACCGTCTGGTTTGCTTATCTCGTGGATGCGCGTGATCACGACAATCGCGATTCCACGAGGGTGCAAATTCTCAATGGAAGCACGATGGACAAAAGATCTATCCACTTCTCCAAACTGATTGGACACGTACAAACTTCTGAACAAAGTAGAGAGGAAGTCGGCGAACGAGGAACTCTGTACTATGACCCTATACTTGCCCATACGAAATTATTAGGTAGGCGGAAAAGTATGTACACCTTTTGCAATTTCTTTCATTTTTTTCCTTGACGACCACTAATAATTAACATATATATGCACCGTCACTATCGACAAGGTATGGCCATTTATCAGGCAACTTGTGGATGTTGCTTGCATAGAATTCCTATCGTCGTCTACGGTGACGATCACCATCGCGGGGTCAAGCGGCCCCGAGATAAGTGGGTCCTTTACTTCTACCTAACGCAACAACAAATTCAGCACGTGGGTTTTTGTGCCGTTTAGATAAATACTTATTTACTAACCTTCTTTCTCTGCATTTCGTAGCGGTAACGACCGCGCTTATTATTACATTTGCTGTATTTTTACTCCGTTATCACCGGAGTTATTAGTATAATTTCTGAGGTTTCGAAGAGAAAATTCGTCGATGCACGTCTCGAGTTGATTCACATCATCGAACCTCTTATTTCTCAGATGGTTTGACAGCGACAGGAGCAGATGATAATCCGTTAGAGCCAGGTGTGGTGAATGCGGTGGGTAGGCCAGAACATGCCATCCCTAGCTTTAAAGTTTCTTCTGGGCCTCCTTCGAAATTGTGGGCGAGCTTTGTCGTGAAGAAAGAAAGTAGACTTTCCTCTGTTTCTCTCGTAGATCTGCAGCAATAAGGTTTGCAGAGTACACAAGGCTTTGGTGCTGAAAGTGGAGTTTGGTGGCAGCAAGTCCAAGTGAATGATCCTTCCGAATGGCTTGAAACGCTGAGCATTACCTCCCTATATTAGAGTTCCGGCTTGGGGGTTGGGATTCCATGCTCTACACGTCCGAGCCACTGGCGCTTCCTTGTATGGTCTTACTGAGGGAACACACTTCTCGTCGCCGGTGATTAAGTTCTCCAGCCATGAATATGTGCGCCGGAAAGTCAACAGGTACAGGCATGAATCTCTACCCATTTGGAGGTGGTGACCTCCCAGCTCACTACTTATCCATCTGTCCACATCTCCATGTGTTTTCAAAATGATGCAAATGGACAGCTACTGTGTCTTGTTGGCTATTGAGCTCCTGTTTCAACTCGCGGGTACTACACCGGAAATCCTCTTCAACCAGTTCCAGGAGGTGGTCGTCATTCAGGTCAACTAGTCTCCCAGATCGTGGTTTTTCGGTCTAGTCAAAGTTGTTATTTTTGAACTTGTGGTACAAATTCCTTGTTGTGTTGTGAGAAATAATGGAGGCTCCTATCGCAACACATATTTCCCCTGTCGCTCCATTCAGATTAACGTTTTTTTCTGAACTTATAAAGCAGAAGCGATTTAACATGCTTGGGTTGAGAGCGATTCTTGCAGCCATAACCGTTGCAGATACGGTATGAAGAGCGCATTGATCTACCCTTCCACATGTTTCGCAATGAACGCTGCGAAGCAACCCTCGAAAATTTTATAACATGAAAACGACAAGGTGCATATATTTTTCCGCCAATTTAATATTACATTATGCCAAAGTTGTGTTGCAATATTTGATGGGTATGTTTTGCAGCAAAAGGTGGTGATAACGTAATGCGGCAAGCATCAAGCGTATTCAGTGTGAGCTTGAGTGAGTTGCACCGATTACGAGCCTAATCACTGCGCAATGTCGAATGGGTTGTCATCGTATTTTCAATAGAGCGATTCACTAATATAGAATCACCTCATTGAGTGGAGTACTTGTCGAAATTCTCTACAGTGTTATACACTTGGGCACGGTGCAATTCATTCCTAGAAGCCAAAATTATGTGAAGAAATTCATCCACTGTCAATTATTCTACTCGTTTTGACGCTTCCCACTTAATCTAGTATGATTCCCAACCTTTTGGGAATTACTTCCTGTTGGATCCCTAGCTTTGACCCTATCTTGATCTTCCGCGCGGGTCAAGCGCCCTGTAGGTGATCACGGAGACCATAGATCGGAGTATGACCACTGATCGTACCGCCCCTTTTGCACCGTATATAAGGCCCCATTGTTACTAGTATTTATTCTACAACTCACTGCAATAAATCGTCTTCTAATCGCTGTTCGACGACACAACGCTGGCGATCAGGATTCCAAGCAAGGGCTCGAGAAGATGGACGCTCTCCCTGCTGTACTCCAAGCCGTGCAGAAGCGACTGGACCTCCAAGGAGCCGCCATAATGCAACTTATGGAGAGGATGTCCACTTCACCTACTTGCTCCGTTCCTGTCGTCATAAAGGACAAGCACACAATCTTCGACTCGCTGCACCGCCGAATCGAGAAGTTCATCTATGATCCAGACCGAGGTCGAACCTTCGATATATGGCTCAGACGATACCAAGTCTTATTCGACAACGAGTGCGACGATCTCGAAGAGAAGGACAAAACCCGACTACTCGTCTCACGTCTAGACGAGGATTGTCATCAAATGCTGACTGCAGCTATTGCTCCTAAACAACCGTCTGAACTCTCATGGAATGAAGTTCTGGAGGTGCTGGAACGCCAGTTCGGATCGGCGAAAACCTTATTTCGCCGTCGATTTGAATGTTTCAAGATGAGGTACGAAGGTCAGGAGTTCAACAACTACGAGCTCCTTGTCAAGACGAAGTGCACGGATGCCAAACTGGATACCATCGACTTCGACGGTTTACAGTGTCTGCTTTAAGTCGCTGGATTCCAAGGACCTGACTTTGCCGACTATCGTACACGTCTGTTGCGGAAGCTGGACCAGTCTGAAAAGGTCACGCTTAAAGACCTGACCGCAGAGTGCCAGCTGATCAAGCCCTACAAAGAGGACTCACGTATGCTCGAAGGCGTCTCATCAGTCAACTTCATTCGTCACAAGAAGCGGTTTCGGAGCAAGAAGAAGTCCAAGTCAAGTGAACGGCAGAAGAAGGAGTTGAATGATCTTCACAGCAGTGAATGGAAACCACAAGGTGGTCCGACCACCAACCGTCGCCGACACCGGCACATCAATAACGTCATAGCCGCCCTCAAGAGGGATGACCATCCACACTTGGACGTAGCCATAAATGGTCACCCAGCACAACTTCTACTGGACACTGGCTCAGAAATCACCATTATCTCTGAGTCGACATGGAAGCTGCTGGGATCTCCTCAACTCCAGAGCACCGATGTCACCGGATATGTGGCCAATGGAACTCCACTCAAAATTCGTGGATACTTCAAAACGGACTTTACCGTTGCCAATTCATCTGGAGGACGTTTCAATGGTCGTGGAACCTGCTTCGTAACCGAGGACAACTGCAATGTCTTCGGAATGCCATGGATCAAACAACTACCAGATCTCTACAGAGCAGTCAGGAGATACCAGGTTCATCGGACGATCTTCGGAATGCCATGGATCAAACAACTACCAGATCTCTACAGAGCAGTCAGGAGATACCAGGTTCATCGGACGATTGTCGTGGACCACGTCTCTACATCTCGCGATGCCATTGTTGCCAAATTGAAGGCAATGTTTCCGGACGTCTTCAAATCAGGCCTTGGACGCTGCACGACAACGAAGGCTACACTCAAGCTGAGAACTGACGCTCTACCAGTATTTAAGAAGAAACGTCCCGTACCGTACGCCAACGTCGCGGTCCTTGACAAGGAAATCAATCGACTATTGGCAGAAGACGTGCTCTCGCCCGTCACCTATTCGAAGTGGGACTATTCCACTGGCCTCAACGATGCCTTGATGCTACACCAGCACCCACTACCCACGCCCGAGGACGTGTTCACGAAACTGAATGGCGGAAC
>UZAF01016111.1:103335-125101 GCA_900617895.1 Haemonchus placei | reverse complement strand
CCACAGTTTTATCTGCAATTACCTTTTCCCTTTTTCAAGTACTTTTTATTGCAATAAGTTCAATGTTGATCTTTTTGTTCGCTGGATTTCAACTTGTGTTTTTCTTCCCATGTGCCAGACACATGCAATAAATCTAAATCTTCATGTTCATCTTCTTCTTACAGTCGGCTCGCCCGGCGAGCCGACTGTAAGAAGAAGAAGAAGATTAAGAGACAAATGATGGTTGGTGAAATTTTGTGACAGACGATAATCGGAATGAGCCTTGAACGCAGCCAATGGATAAACCAAGCACATGGAGGGTTGTCAGGAGGGTGACTGGCCTAGATAGGGCTCAAGGTCTGGCCGACCACATTCTAGGGACAGGAATGCTCACACACGACATGATACCCAGCTTTTCGGAATTCACAATCAGCAATCCAACGTTCTGAGTCCCATTTCAGAATGATTTTTCCCAAGGTCGTTCATTCCAGGTACCCCCCGCTATATGACAACAAACGTTGGGCGCGAGTCTGGTCGTTTCCTGTTGATGCTTCAGCGTTACCACTGATTCTTATGCAGCTTTCGAATATAGTTGTAGTGAACTAGGTCCTTCACTTGAAGACCTAAAAACGTAGACCTTCGAGTGGTACCAATGGGTACCGACATTAATATGTAATGCTTGGAACAAGAGCATCGCTTCTACAACATCCCAACGAGCGGCCTATATTGGCGGGACGGCTGGCTTGACTACCACACCCCTTCCCTATTTGCGGCTGAAATTTCGCGATCAGAAATGTTGCATCACTGAGACAGCTCTGAGTCAGCCGGGCATTCAAACTATGCTTTAGGAAGGTAAGAAAGAGGACGTAAGCTGGACCATCTAACCCAATACACTAGTGAGACCTTAGCAAACACGATACCTATTTGATCTCTGTCCATAGAGGTACCAGCAGCAACGAAATACTCAACGATCCGGTAACTGACGACGTCGAACTTGCTCTTCCTCACGAATACTGCACATCCGTCATTCATCATACCAGTCCGCTTTTTGTAGTATGACACGTAGCCGACTAAAACAGCATAGTACGAGGTACATTACAGGCAAGCGCTCAGAAAGTGATTAAGCGACAAAAATCGTTCTCAGCAAAATGGAACTAGAACAACCACAAGTGCCACGTGCAGTAGGTGAAGTGACCTGCAAGGTGCACAGTACTAAAGACAAAAAAATAAGCAAAAAAATGGAAAGGATGCTAGTATATAAAAATTGCTAGTGGGGCTGTTAGTGTAGCAAATGTGTGTGTGTTGTGTGTATGTACGGGGTGCGTAATCGTATGTGCATAAGTGTACCTGTGGGTTGTGTGGTGTTCCTATGCAGTGCGTTTCATGAATATGAAAACACCTTTAAAATTGCTTTAAATTTGTTGCTTACAGGATAAGCAGCTATGCAGATAAGTTTTAAGCACTACTATCAGATACACCACCCTGAACAATATCCATTTGTTGCACGGACATTTGTTGCATCAACTTCTACCATAACATTTTTATAAATAAATTTTGAATTGTAGGCCGTTCTATAAGTAAGATCACCTTGAGGATTCGAGAAAATTATCATAAGTAACGACAAAAAACATTCAGAATTCGACGGGTCTTCATTACTCTAGCCTAGCCTAAGATCGAATAGCTACATGGCATACTCGAAACAAGGTTTCGAAATACCTCGCCGCCGCCGGAGATTTCATTCCAAGATTCAAGACTACCTGCATCTGGCAGAGCTCTTCTATCGTCTGGAACTGACGCTATCTCACATGGATTTTTTTCAACGATGCCCTATAGATTCTTCATAGGGTTCAGATCGGGGCAGCAATGGCCATGTCAGAACCTCGAAATTTTGGGAAAGGAAAAGCGTAGTTAGGACTCCGTCGCTGGCTCAGAAATGGCACCAGGTGCCATAGTGAGACTTCCTGAATGTCCTTGGAGTCCACGATAGCAACCTCCAGCCCGACGTCTTCGCAGAGGGCACTCTATGACCCTTCCTCCTCCAAAGTGGCGACGACTTGAGCTGATCGACTCTTTTCGTAAGTCATGCCAGTAACAGCTGTAACCTTCGGAGCCTTTCAAATTAACTTTCTCTTCATTGAAAAATACGACCTAAATGACTGAATGGCTAATCGGTAATACAGGCTGACTTTCTGTTGTAGGGGTCATAGGACATTGGTTCTGTTGAGACCACGATCACGTTCCCGCCTGAATAGTGATCTCATGGGGTATATAAACCCCTCGTTTGTAGTTATATTCAGTTTACTCTCTAGTAAATATTCCATCTGCTGCCTGCTACCTCGGACGCAACACCTTCTTCGCAAATTCAAGTCGTGCCTTCCTGTGGTGGTCGATAAGCCTCGGGAACAATTGCTGCTTCTGTTCACGACTCTCCATTTAGTAGTTCTGGGCGTCAGGAGTCCCGACTCCGATCGAACTTTGTTCACCGCCAAGTTTTGTCCGGCATAGTTCTCAGCATACTACTTTCGTCGTTCGCGGTTAGCTTGCGTGGGCACCCTGTTGTCGTGGGGCTCTGTAGTCTCCAAATGTCTTTTACGGTGCTGAGGGATCTCACGATTTCCCTCCTAACTGCCCTCGTACTGAACCCTGTATCGCGAAAATTTCGATCTAGTGCTTTTTCATCGAAAGAAATATGACCTCCGCGAGGCGAAGTGCATAGTGCTTCCAAACATATATGCGACACATTCCCTCCAAGATCATTCCAAGTGCAAATTCTGCTGCACCAGATTCTAGAACCTTCATGCTGTCGAAGGTGATCCAGTTCTGAAAACGCAAAAAAACCGGAAATAATCTATATAATATGAAAGTTGAGTAAGCCAAAGCACGTATGCGGGGGTTATTGGGTGTTGAACCTAATGATGGTGAAAATTCATGGCGTTAGGGTGCAGAATGAGGTAGTAAACGTTGATAAAAGCATCACTAATAGCAGCGATGCGTAGTGATGAAGAATGAGGAATTCTGGTTATTCCTGGTTACTAGGAAACTAATACTACTGGCAGTGTACGACTCCATAAGAAATCATCTTTTTCTTTATTTCTATACTAGGTGCGAAGAATTTATGCGCCCACCAGTTGTCTGAATACCAACGACTTTCATGTACGATTACACCAAGCTCCATGAGTAACCACTTCCTGACAGTTGATATTGCCATAACTTACCAACAATAATTAGTAGCTACAGGGCCTTGATTGATTAACCAGGTTGCTCGGGAATATGCACAAGTGTCGTGAGTCGATTGACTCAAACAACGGGAGAGATCAAAGGCATAGCGAACGAGAATTTCAAGATACCTTTCAAAATTTGAAAAAAAAGAAGTGTTGGTGCAGACCAGTGAAAAAAGCGAGAATACCAGCAGAAACCGCCCAATAATTAACGGGCGGTAACGCTATGCCTTAGTTTTTGATTTAGATATAACTGCTCTGAGAGCGTCTAAGCCTCGACACAAACCGAAATAAAAAAGATAGTGCCACCATATATAGCGTTGATTAGTTTGACTTTCTTTTTTTGCAGCATTAAGTACGACTTTATCTTGACCGTGAGCACCTGCGCTATGTCACACATTTCTTCAACTACTCCAGCTCCAATGTGGAAGCACAGTTGAGAGGTGGCGTCTCAGTACAAGGCAGTTGTCCGCTTGTGTAGACGCCTCAGGATAAGAGGCTACAAAGAATGATACTTCTGCCATGTCAATTAATCTTGAGCGAGATACGGCACAAAAATGTATCGCTTTCAGTCCACAAGGGGGATGCAAACACGCTTGCAAATCATGGCTCCAGTATGGAGACTAGTTGAAAAGTCCAGGAATAAAGAAGCTGAGAATATAGAAGCCGTACGGGCCTATTTGATTGCGCCCAGTTTGCAAAAAGCCCATAAAGGTTATGTTGTCAGGTTGGCGACTTGAACCGTGTCATTACTATGTGAACTGCTGGACTAAAGCACCACTCAACTGAAGCACCTCTCTACAAAAACAACCCCGCCATCTGAAGCGAATCGTCGATCAGCTGGATGAAACTGCTTCAGAAGACTTCTTCCGCCAGCGCAATGGTAGACTGCACTTTGCAAGAGAGGTGAAGTCGGTACTCGTGCATGGTGAAATCCTCTACGATTGTCCTATCTGTGAAATAAGAGCTATAAAATTAGAATGGTCGGAGAATCAGAATGGTCGCTGGTACCCTTCGAATGTCATTCAACCCAATCAGATCGATGTGTTAGTTGGGAATATAGTCAGGCACCACAGCAGATCAGAGTATGTAGAGGTCTCTGCCATCCTAAGTCTGAATGAGATCTGAAGAGACCGAAATTGCTAAATGCTGGCGAGGGTCCAATTTTTTGTGTGATCATCATAAAGCTTTGCTGCGCATTTTTCTACTGTGCCAGCATGCACAATGATAACTACCCAAAATAGTGATTTAATGATACCGTGTCTTCGAATGGATTATTTTTCAGGAAACGTTCTCCTTTGCTTCCATGCGATGTCTTCAGATTCTTTAATTCCTTCTCCATTGATGAGAATGGGTGGAGCGGCTCATGACCGCTATGTATTCACACTTGATCACGGTCGCCTCGCACCTGGGTTCAAAACAATTCCAGTAAAGCCAATTCGGGTAAATCGAGGGGCTGCATGATTTGCATGAGTTGCTCGAGAAAAAATTACGACGTACGGGCGCCGGCTAGGTGGCAATAGAAGTCCATGTACCTCAAACCCAATGTGGCCATGAAAGGTGGCGCCAAACGCCAAACAAACGCCCCCTTGGTTTGAAATTTTAATGGCGTACAGTATTGAATCAAAGCGTCAACTCAGTTCAGAAGGAGTAAACGGATAAGAGGCTACCCTAGTCGCTAGGAATTTTCGTAAATGTCGGAATTTCAGATTTTGTAAAAGACCGTAAAGAAGAGATCAAAAGTACATGGCTTTGGGTTATGCCTCCGCGACGCGTGCAACCAAAACTGACGTAAAAAGCACGTTGTGCCTTTGTCAAATAGCAAGAATGCGCATGAAAAATGGCGATTTTCAAGGCGATGAGCATAAACTCTTCGACTGCCTTCGCTCAGTACTGAACCAGTGATATGAGACTCGTTAGTAAACCTTTCCTACTAGCAAACCATCCTCTTAAACTTTAATTACCTTTGGACATTGATGATCGGAAGCACGAGTCATAATGGTCATACTGCACTTCCTGTAAACCGAGTATATCCGCATTTAGCCGTATCAATTCTTGTTCCAGTATTGGCCACCGATGCTCCCATCGGAGCGGACCTTCATCAGCTCTGAATGGAATATTTATCAAACTCCCAACAATTAGCCATAGTACTATTCTAAGGAATAGCCCTGAGTCTTTCTAGGAGTCAGGCAGGAACAATGAAAGCATCCCCCTGGATGTACCCCATCAAGGGACCAAACTATTTGTATGAGACCCCTTCTATTAACGGCACAGCTAACGGTGATTCTGTGGTACCATTTTCAAGTCTAGAAGCGGAAGTATTAGTTCGGAATAGTGCATTGGTGGTGAAGGAAGCGATGAAGTTCGCCAGTTTTGCAAAAAGCAAGACTCCTTGGAAGGAGAGAGTAGGGGTTGTAGGGGCTTACTAATAACGGAAATGACATAGAAGGTGTATTTGCTCGAGATCTCAGTTGTTCCAATTGTTCAAAGAGCCGAATACATCAATCCGAAACAGTCTAGAGACCAGTCCTGTTGCTATGGGTCATCACGAGTTGTTTGGACTTGCTAAATGGGTCCCCTTGTATGAATGGTGCAGTCATCATAATACCGTTGAAACTCGTCCCCGCATACACACGGGACAACCTTTGAGTATTCATAACGCCTTATCCGAGCTCTTTTCTGACCTGACAGCGCCATATATGGTATACGAGGGAACCACAGTTTTACTCTGGCGATATATATCTCATGGGCCTTTGTGATTGCAAACTGTGCGCAAGAAAGACTGCTCAAATGATTGCTTTAACTACTGTCATACCTTAAATGCCCGTAGAGGTACATAGTTTTTAGAGTGGTTAGTTGACACAGGACATTGTAACAGCATACACGAAACTCTGTATTGCTACTTGATGGGACAGGAGCAGCCTTAACAAAAAAATATTCTTTTGTATCTGCACGAAATAATAAAATGAAACAGCGTGGGGAGCCTGACCTCAAACTTGTGACCAATTTTCTCACCTTGAAAGTTTCCCAATAGCGAAGCGGAACACCACTAAGCTCTAAAGCCGCTTTTGATAGAGCATCATCCTTAGAAGGTCTCCTTTGCAGATCCGTGGATATCTTGAAAAATAAACAACATCTCAGATGAGTGGAACAGAAAATCATCTTGGGGAGCGGTTTCCCAATAGATATTTTCCAATAATTACCAAGAAACCTGATTAATTTCTAATTAATAAAACTACTTTAAAAACCAGTACTGCAGAAAGAAAAGACAGTAAGCATTGAAAAATTCGACCTGGATTTGAACGCACCGATGTTCTAAAAGACATCCTTTTCGAGGATCGCCTCTTATGCTTGACAATCTGAAACTCAACATACTTATGCAGCCGAGAATATTCAAATAAATTCAATCCACCAATAGCGATAAGGATGTATTCAATTATCTTTAAAAGATACCACCGCCTGCTCAGAAAAACAATCATTAAAATAAATGTTGTATCAAAATAATGCGATATCACAACATCCGTAATGATGCCACCATTGAAGCGCTGGACAACCGAGACAGTTTCAGAAGCTAAGGCGCTACGACCTGAACATTCAAAGTGGCTAACTAATCGAAATTCAGGGTGTCCGAGAACTATAGGCGCCAATATTCAGAAACTTTTATGGTAGAAATAATTTGTCAAATTCTTATACCCGGTATTAATTAGTTGCACTAGGTTTTCTTGCAGTATGCATGGTCACTGAAGTGAAACTCCCAATATCTTTCAGATGGCCGAGGCTCACTCATTGCCACTTGTAATCACTGGCATGCGAGAGGCGGAAGGGTTCATTAAAATTTTTGGGATCTCTATAATATCCGGACGTAGACTATTCAACGATACAAAGAAGATCCAATCTCAAAAGGACCAAAAGGGGTAGGAAGGCCAGCGTTCCTGGATAGGACTATCTAAATGATCCGTTTGTGAGTCGGTGTTGTTCCTGGTGAAACATCAAAAAGAGGGCAAAGGAGGAGTACTTATCGAGGGTTTCCGGTGGAGCGGACTGTAATGCAGAAGCCTCAATGCGATCCCACCCATATGCAGGAATGCCACTCCTTCTCCAACTTCAACTGGCACTGTAGAGTTGAAAAATGCAGCAAGTTGCTAACTCTCTCAAGTAGAGACACGCAAAACTTCATCATTTCTTTAGTCAAACAATTTTCACGAAAACCGGGTTTGCAGCCCCAGTTCGGAGTCAGAAGGCAGGACTCAAGCACGACTGGGAGGAAATGGAGCATACCTGTCTGCCAGGATAACATGCGATGGGAGACGGGCAGTAGGAACGGTTTTGCATAATCGATCCGCCGCACGCGGCTGTCGCGGACCATTTGCCTCCTTATAACAGTTCTAGCACTCTCCATACAGCTCAATCGCTATGGCTGCTTTCATAGTCCAGGGCTCGTACAAATGGTTTTTGATCTTGTCTCTCCTTGTTTACAGCCTTCGAGGGGCTGACCGACCGTATGCAGCCCTCCTCCTCCCTAGTACTGCCTCGTGCACGCCGGCCGCCGGCCGGCGGACTATGAAAGCAGCCTATGCCATTACTACTTTTGGCATGATTCTAATGTTAGTTCTTTTGCTCCTGCATTTCTTGCTTGCTGATGCATTCTGCAACAATCCTTCGCGCGCGACGTGGCTTTTGCCATGCCATGACCATTTCGTTTCTAATACACCACACCCACATGCGATTAGCTCGAGAGCGAACTTTGGGCCTCCATTCACGCTCATGAAGGGGGAGGGGTATCTAAATTTGGTTGTAGCATGTTGTAACGTATAATGTTAGCTAACGTGCTTGTAGACTCCATTGTCATTCTCTGCTGGGAAGCTTTGAACGCATTGCCATGAATTGGCGTACATAATTTTGGGACACCTTGTATACCCAGTGTGTACTCTACGCATGTACCTTAGAATTCATTTGCAAAAATTTGTCCGAGGATATTTTTTCACAGAAAATCTTGACTGTTTGATTGCTCGTCACCAGAAACACCAAGGGTGATGTTTCTGGTGTTTGATATTTCGTTATGATGTTTTAGCTTGAACGGATATCGATCCGGGATTCAAACCCGTGGCCATGCTATATGACAGTGCGCTACTTGCCACTACACCGACTCCGTCCAATCCAGTTACCATGTAGATCTGTTGTCTCAATAAGGAATGAGAGCTCACTTTCAAACATTCATGCAACTCTGTATATGTGCTTGACAATCGCACTCTCAAAGCTGTCTCAGATGTTCGGAATCTCGTCTATCACTATGATTACAGATTGAATTTTAGTATGCATTACAAGATGTTATTATTGAAAGGCACTCGTCGCATTTTCAACTTATTCAAGGCACTTCGGTCGTAGAATGAAATGATCTTACAGCGGGCATACAAACTCTACGTGCGTCCTATATTGGAAAGCGGAACAACGGTATTCAATCCATATAAGTCAAGAGACATCAAGGCGCTGGAAGCTGTCCAAAATATATTTACTCGGAAATTAATGCTTAGATGCTGTGGTTTTACGTACGTTGACATTCCTAATGGCGCATCTAGGAACCTAAAATATGTTTGAAATCATTAGAATGGAGGAGGAGAAGGTATGATGTGCTTATGGTCTTTAAAATCCTAAGGAACTTAGTGAAGATTGATGTAGCTGATTTCTTTACTGTGTTGCCATCAAACACGAGGGGAGCCTCTTCCAAATTATCGACTTCAAATGCGAAGACCCAATGCAGGTCAAAGTTTTTCAGTCTTAGAGCTCGCACATGTTTCATTTCTGTTCTGCGTTCGAATCTCTATCCGTTGAAGTATACTACCTTCAAGAAACGTGTAAACGACTTTATCCGATTTCTTTTATGGCAGATTGTTGCTTTTGCAAGAGTTTCGTCTTTTCGGGTTTGTTCGATTTCCTTTTTTTTTGTTACGTGTTGAGACTTCAACATGACCAAATAAATAAAAATAAAATTTCTATTAACTTCGAATCATGCATTCAAACCTTCCCAGAAGAGAAAGACAAGTCACAGAGCGTAAATTCAAGTTGGACGTATTCGGAATTGCAATGTTCGATCAGATAGTTAATCATCAACCGCCGAAAATTGTCTGCTACAGAAGGATTGGGCACTATATAGTTGTCTCCTACCACTGACCCTTTATAATACGCTAGATAATTTTAATTTAGCACTTAGGTAGTGTGAAAATAGGATTGTTGGTTTTTTAAAAATAGGTTGTTTCTATCACACTGACACAGCTCGAATGATTGTCACACCAATTTTGTTAGCCATTGATTTGCTAGTCACGTCTTTATTGTATTCGTTCACTAGAAAAAAAACGGCCCTAGCGACGTGTGCACGTGCAATGGCAGAACATCTTACGGTTAGAGTGCTTAGTATACTAAACGAAGGGGACGGTACATCCGTGCAATTCGAACTACGCGCGGCAAATTACGCGGCGAAATTCGTGGCGAGTTAACACGTTGACGACGAGCCAATTTTTTCGTGTCTGTCCCATGGGACGAGACAATTTCTTTCTTGGAAATTTGTTATTTCTCGAAAAAAAGAGTGCTTAGAGTCAAAAACATTTGAAATCCGCAAACCTTCCAGCAGTATTCAAAGTTTGCCCAAGATTTGCGACTACTTGGGGTTATTTCAAATTTGGCAGTGATAAATCCGAATTAGGGGTATATAAATAGGATCTCTGAGAGTATTATTATCCTTGCGGCTATTTTTGTCATCATGAGTGTCCTGGATGATGAAACGGAACACTTCAACGGTGGTTTCAACAACTGGCTGCTCGACAGCGACGATGATGCTGCAGGTGGTTTAGACGGCGACAGTATGGCTCCTGCGGTTGATCCTGTCTTGTATTTGTATTATTCGTCTTGGAATTAATTTAAGAGGTGGCCGATGCTATTTTGGACACTTATAAGCCCAAATTAAAAGCCTGCACAAAAAAAGGAACAAGGACACACACTTTAAATGAAGGATGCACCGTCGCGCAGCATTGCGCGACATCGTCCCATGAGACAGACTGGCTGTCGCGCACCATTGCGCGACATCGTCGTCAACGTGTTAAGTAGAATAGTTAAGTAGGGTCAGCTGATCCTACTGATCTACTCTACTTGGAATTCGGCCCCAATAATAGGTGCTAAAGTCGTCAAAACTGCTACGAATTCCTCCGCGCAATTTGCCGCGTGCAGTACGAATAACACGGATGTATACACACTCTACTAAACGGACGTCTTACATAACGGAAAAAGTACAATCACGCCCCTATCTTCATGCCAGATTGATACCGCAACATTGAATTAATGCTTACACTTATTAGCGGTCGATTACAAGTATTATCTCCTTTTTACATCCTTATTTAACGATTTATAGACCAACAATCATGCAAAACTGTGGATTATAGGGTGGAACACTGAAGAAATGTAACAGCAGGTGGACTGTTGGTAAATGTGAGCATTGCCTCGGTACTCGTGAAACCATAGAATCTCGCTCACCTTTTCACTTTTAATAATTGAGATTTCCTCCTCATCTATGATAGTCAAATCGTCCAAGCAGACTACTTCACTATCACAGTCCGAATTATCTGGAACATGAAGAAAAGTACAGTCTGACGGGAAATATCAAGTCGCTCACTGATCTCTATGCATTGTGCATGGACTATTACAAGGAAGAATGTTTACAAATCACAAAACATAAAACGTGAAAAATAAAAATCACAACATACCTTTCTCAACTGTAAGGTCGATAATTTCACCTTCCACTTGCGATCGCAACGTAAGATTTTTACTATCTGCAAATTAATATAAGAATTAGCAATTCAACGCCAGAGATAAGAGCACTATTGAATTTCTTTGAGGAAAATATTCGTCAACTTGTTCATTCATTGAAAAAATACTTATTGAGTTCCATCCACAATCACCGCGGATCCTTAAGGAATAAGCCTGTCCAGGAAAATTTTGAAATGAAGCTCCACTCAACGAACCTTCGCTAAAAACGACTACTGACTGCTCTTCCACAATTTCTCCCTCTTCAAGATTGTCGTCTTGACAAGAATTGGAGAGATTACCTGAAACCATTTTAGGAAAACCGAGAAGAAGCAAACCTCAACCACTACCCCCACTATGAAGGATGACTGCACTAATTTTTTATGCAAAAATCTAGTTTTCCTGGGATAAAAGCACGCATTAATTGTTCTGCTACTGAGTTGTTTTCTTTAACTCTCCACGAGGTTTGTATACAAGCTTTATTAGGCTGACGTTTCGGCGGAGTCGCCTTCTTCAGAGCCTAGAAAGATCATAACAATTCATGACTATCCGACCAAACGTCTCCACTGCCACACTGAAGTTCGAGACCCCCAGTACACGCAGGTGATTAAAGGAGAACCACTCACCGTAGCTTGGTGGATTCGTCGAAACCAACCAGCAATCGACGATGGTAATAATCGACCAGTCTCAGCTGGGGTAGGTCTTCATTCAGAGTCTCTATGGGAAGGCCAACTTTATATAAGGCCGCAGCTCCCGCGTGATTGCGAGGCATTCTTCCCTACGANATAAAGTTGGCCTTCCCATAGAGACTCTGAATGAAGACCTACCCCAGCTGAGACTGGTCGATTATTACCATCGTCGATTGCTGGTTGGTTTCGACGAATCCACCAAGCTACGGTGAGTGGTTCTCCTTTAATCACCTGCGTGTACTGGGGGTCTCGAACTTCAGTGTGGCAGTGGAGACGTTTGGTCGGATAGTCATGAATTGTTATGATCTTTCTAGGCTCTGAAGAAGGCGACTCCGCCGAAACGTCAGCCTAATAAAGCTTGTATACAAACCTCGTGGAGAGTTAAAGAAAACAACTCAGTAGCAGAACAATTATGCCGAGGTTCATAGAAAGCCGTACGTGGAAGTTAGCACGCATTAATATTTGTGCACCTCCATCTAAAAAAGGTTGGGCATAAAAGTGTTCACAGACAACGACATACTGAGAACATCTCGGAGTGTTGGCTGTTTTCCTTGCGTCGTCTCTTCCTCGATGGTACAATCAAGCTGTTGAGTTGTAACCGAGTCAGGTGAACCAGCACGTGCTAAAAAATTTGCATGCTGCAGCGCAAGAAGAACAGAACATTTTGAGAGTGCAACACATTCAACCACTGTACGAAGTTGTCAGCATATTCCAGAAGTTTTAGATATGAACATAATATTTACATACAAATTTACATGAACCAAGCCATATAACATATTTACATACTGACCGTGACGCCAAATTCCATTCGCATCTTCAATGGACTTATTACTTTACAAAACCTTTAAACCGCCTGCAAGACCATTAAACACAAGTTTTCGTAGACTTACTCGAAAATCTTGCTGACTACAGGGAGCTCTCTCTCAAGCAAACCATAAGCTTGGTTACCAAAATGTTTTTAATGGTGCAGTCAAACTGATTTCGACGGAAGAAAGAATTAACTGTTTGCACCACACTACAAATCAAAGCCGTGAATCATTACCTGATACTACCTGTTGAACAAAAATGGTCCGCGACATGAGGTTGTTTTGAAAGCCTATAAAGTTTCAAACTCTGAATTTTCAGAGGCTTGCGATCGAGCATGGTCATAATCAATCGAGCATAGGTCATAATCCATTGCAAATTCCTCTACTCGATATGCCCCAAAAGCTGACAATCGATTCATTGAGCTAGAGTAGCTCTTGATTCACTCTTCATCTTCCGAAACTCTTTCAACCGCAACCTTCACTTTTGGAGCGGATTGCTTCACCAAAGACAAGGGACAGGAATCGTTCTATTCAACCGGCATTCGATTGGCCACTGTAGAAAAGGCATCGAAAATGTCCCCAACAGAAGAATGAAAGCCATTGGCGTTCGAAACAATTATATTCTTGATGGAAATTGTTGGAGCTCATAATGGCTAGGTATTCCTCGGGCAAAACATAATCAAGTCAGAATAGGTGAAAGACAACTGTTTGATCATGCTGAAGAGAGTTTATTCACTTACTTGCTCCAGTGGAATCGAGATCATCATCGACGCAAATAACAGACATACTTTCGCTACTATCGTCAGTCACTTCACCATCTTCCTTAGATTCCCTGAAAAGAGTAACGCAGCCGGCACTTAATATACAATAATGCTCTTTTTACAAGGAAAATAGGAAATTGAAAGTAGTGGTTGGTAAGTAATATAAAACAAGTCGAATAGGTTTTTCGGGTTATACCTTGGCTTTTTTGCAACAGGACCATCCGTTACATCTCCTGTAGCTACTGTAGGAAAATCAGCTTCCAAATCTATTACTGGTTGAGCTGGCTTCGTACGTCGGCCGTCGTTGACTGGAATGATTTCCAAGTAGGAAGCCAACTCGTGTTAGCAAATAGAATATAGAAACTGAACCAGCCGCAACAACAATCATCACTTCCGTTATATGCCTTGGAGATATTTAGCAGTCATTGATGAACTTGGTCCATGTGTTTTCAACATTACTACGCGTACACATCATACCGGACTGATAATACTCTTATCATATACAGGAATGACTACTTCCATGGCTCGTCAACAGCATTGCGCTTCGCATTACTTTTTCAGTTCTCTTTTCTCAAGGTCACATTCGCATTTTTCATGTTGTGGCCACCACTAGAATTCCTGTTACAATTCACTAATTAGTCGTTTGCAGCAATCAAGATGCAGTTTCTATATTCCATATTGTAAAGGGAAACAAAAAAAAGAGATAAGGTCAAACAGATTATAATTGAGCGTTTTCTTTGATTTAATCGTCAAGAATTAATTGAGGGTTTTTTCACCCTCAGCACAAAAGCACCCTACCTATCAGAAGGCGTAGCCGAGGCAGCAGCAGCAGATACACGACAACTAGGCCATGTTTTCATGCTGTTAGCAAAACCTTTACCAACGAACAGGGTTTTTAGGCAAGCAAATAATAAACCCGGTTGAGTGATCAAGTAAGAAAAAAAAAAAAAGAATTGGATTAACTACTCACGGATCATCCGAAAGATGTTGAGTGACGTACTGCTGTCTGGCGTCTGCACCTTTGGCATAACTAAAGGGACAAAAACTGCGTCATTGTTCTGAGCAGCAGGTTTAGGCGTCGTCATACTGCAATACGAAGTGTGATGGATGTGTTGCCGTAAGTGCTATAAAGGGATACCAAAAATAATCGCGCTCCTTTTGCAACAGCAAGGTGTTACCACTCAATCTCATCAACTTTACAACTAGTTTCGCTAGGGTTTATTATTTGAAAGGGCTTATCCTTGAGTTCACTGAAAGTCTCATTTTCAGTCAGTTAATTCATAAAAACGGACTTTCTAAAGATTATGATAGGGGTCTTGTTTACTTGATCCGGCGATTCTCCGCGAATGGAAGCGGCGAATTGAAAAATGTAACTGCACAACAATTCCCGGTGTTTTACTTCACTGTGCTACTTTTTTGGTTGAAAATTCACCATTCTTTTCCATATTCAGCAAGAATTAAGAAATAAAGTTAGGCCAATCTCATGACTAGAAAATTTCACCGCTATATCCGAATAGTATGAGCAGCCCACATAGCAAAAATCAAAGGACATATGTGCAATATGTAATCTTGTCAAATCGAAGGGTACCTGAAATCCAAACTAAGAGTGCCACAAATTACTGTGACTACCAAAGATGCAATCCGAGAATTGAATTAACGCTTTAATTTCAGAAGCCCTTACAGAATGTCAAGCTCGAACATCTGTCATGCACCATTTCTAAATGAAGCCAACTTCCTCATGCGTGATACACAGCCGTATCTGCGGCACTCCGTTCAAACCGAATTCGGCGCTCCAGTCAATAAGCACGAAAATGAGTTGCGCTCGGAGAATCGCCAGGCCATTTAAACGCGATCCGGAGAAGCAGACCTTGCGTGTCGCATCCAACAGTGGGCGCTTTCGAAGTTAAACGACGTTCATTAAAAGCAGCGTTTCCACACACGCGTTGACAGCGCTGGACATCGTCTATTGACAGCAAATGTCGCTCGGCGTAAAGCTGTTGACGAGGTCCGCGCCGCCGCTGATGGAATTGTTCATGAATTGGAAAATAATATGCTCCTGGAGGGCCGTCAGAGGCGGCGCGGACGTCGTCAACAAAGGCTGCCTTTAACGCTGGCGGGCCACACGGTCTTAGGAACAAGTAAATTTCTTCGTAAGCATTTCCAGCCTACAAAAAGTTTTTTAAAATGTGGCATGTAAAGTTTATAAGTCATATACACTATTTAGAGCTACGTTATGGCATCTAAAGTTGATTGTTTAAAGGGAGTGAGAGTATTTACCAAATCATTTCTATCTAGACACGAGGAAGCAGACAAGATGAAAACGACATCATCGAATACTTCAGCAAAGTCCCTTTACATCCTTTTCACATAAATTTGGTCACATTTGGTTTTCTCCTTTACCTGTACCCTCAGAAGTAACTTTGTTTTCTGTTATTACTAAAGTCAGAAGTAAACGTTTCACGGACCCTGCCGCGGAACCACTGCCGCAGGTCGTGTGAATTCGGAGAAAAGTTCCGTCATCCGGTACCGATCGATATCGCAAATCGGCGATGACTAGTTTTTCTAGCATTTTGAGTGTCGACCGTCGCTTCTTCTCTGTATTTCTTGCATTGCAATGCTTTTGTGTTTTATTATATTATTTTATATATTTGTCTTTATTTTTATTCTATTTTCGTTATCGAACGAATAGTAATGCTCGTCTATACCTGCTAGCTCTAGTACATTTCTATGTTTCAGTGGTTTTTCAGCTCAGAGTTGCTGGACTGAAAAGTTAGACTGTTCTGAGTGCAAAAGGCTTTATCGACTTTCGAAACCTTTCACTTTTTTTCTAAACTCCATACCTAACCCAACCCCTGCTCCTTCAATAAGTTTTGCGTAATGCCAAACTAATCTCCAGCTCACAAATTTGTTATATGATGAAGATCTAGATTTATCAACAGACACTTTGCAACTTTTCAGTCCGGCAACTCTGAGCTGAGAAACACCGAAACTGAAATGTGCTAGAGCCAGCCAGTATAGACGAGCATTACTAGTCGTTCGATTACGAAAAGAGAATAAAAATAAACAAAAATAAAATACAAAAGCATTGCAAAGCAAGAAATACAGAGAAAAAACTGCGGTCCACACTCAAGATGCTAGAATAACTAGCCGTCGCCGATTTGCGGTATCGATACCCAGTGCTGTCAACAGGTGGCTAGCGCCGCCGTCGTATCGCCGCACGCACGCACGCACTTTGAAGTTGAAGTCTGAAGCAGCCAAGCTTCAGCCGAGCGACCAACGTGGTCAACAGACGATGTTCAGCGCTGACAACGTGAGTGAGGCAAATGGCGTGTTTTCGACGCACGTCGCATAACTCTGAAAGTGTCCAGTGGAAGTAAGTCGTGTCCGGTCGTTGTCCATACCCCGTCCAAAACGCTGTTTCTTCAACAGTGGATGTTTGTACAGATGCACGAGTCGAAGATGGGAAACTTCCAACTGGCTACGGACTTCCCACTTTCAAATGATAAAGGAAGAGAGAGAGGACGTGGAGAGTGACGGATGGATGTGTTAACTTGCCAACTGCTAGTCGATCGGTTATAGCACACTAAGAGTCAGAGAAATAAGGACCTCATCTAAGCCTGACTATCAATTAAACAATTGCAAAGAATACTTCCTGTGTATAAAGCAGTAATTTGTGTCGGTTTGTCAGTATGTCTGCCTTTTCGTCCGCAAAGATTGTGATCACGATAATAGCAGGGATATGGAAGATTCAGCTCTATTCTTCATTTCCTTCTCAAATATAAAGCAATGATTAGGTAGATAGGTCAATGGAGTGGAGTGAATACTGAGAATTGGAGAGTGTACTGCGGCCACCGGGAGAAAATACAGAAAGATAAGGATAGGGTCAACAAACCACGCGAAAGAGACCCAAGTACTGTGGGCGGAGCATCCCTAAAATGGGCGGTACTTCTCAAATGAATTCACAACACGGTTCAACAAAGGCGTGGAGGCCAAAAAATAAAGGGAACGTCAAATGCTCCGTCAAACCCTAGCGAGGCTCCACCTACTATGGGAGTGGTGTGCATTTGAATGAAAGGAACTTTTTAAAACTACAATAAATATAACTTTATTGAAAAACATTCTGAAACGCAGAAAAAAGGTGGTTGAATGTTACAGAAGATATGCGGTCAAGACTCCCAAGTGGGCGGAGTTTGCCCTAAGGTGGACGTTGCTAAGACCGGAAATTCATAACTCTATTAAAAACGTCTTACAGCGCGGAAAAAAAAGTGGTTTGAGGTTATAGAAGGCCGTCTTTTTTTGGAAGAGCGTGGTTACTATGTTGCTAAGACGATTACGCTCTAGGTCATCCTCAAGGAAATTCATTTGTCGGAAGCCATGAGACGCGCACTGTATCCGCAGGCCAACTAGTTACATTATAAGCAATAAGCCAAACCAGTGATTCAATGATATGCGCGAGTTCCCTAGCCCGCATCCTTCCCCATCTCACTACCACGTACAAGTGAGAGCATGCTAATGGCTGCCTCTCCGTTAACGTCTAGGGGACATACTTACTACTAGTATATCGTCCCGCCTCCTCTGGCGAACTCTAGTCGTCAACTCCGGAGTTAGAACTCTAATTGTCTCGTCTTCTCAGCTTAACATCCGAGACACCTTTATGTACGGTGTATTAATCTATAAGTACCTAGGGCTGAAAGATTCTGAACACTCATTTCTTTGCGGATGTTCATTTTCCGTAAAGCAGATTTGCTCAAGGAACTTCGCCCCTGCCGGTGTTGTACCAACCGACAACTCCCATTACTAAATTCAACTAACAGTTGAAGTTTCTTACCAGGAACTCGCCTTTACCTACCGTGTAGGTCAAGCGCTGTGGTTCCTAAGGAAATCTTACAGTTGGACGGTCTTACTTGTTAGTCACAGCTGGCAATACAATGGATGAAAGCCACTTTGCACTTCTGATAACGTTGTTCTTCTTCGTTCCATCTCTACAGAATGAGGCCGGGAATGACGCGGATGAGACTACTTCTGCCTTCTTTCCTTTACCATTTTGATTCATCCTCAAAAAGAAGAGCTTAATATAAACAATGATGAAAGCTAAGCACATGAAATGCGCTCCCCCGATCATTTCCTCAAGGCAATTAGGTTAAACGGCCTGTTTAAACCCGAAGAGCTATATTTTCTGTTGACTTCATTTAAAATAGCTACCTGAACAAAACAAGAACGAAAACCCAGTGCGAGACCTCGGCTCCTACTGCGAACTTGCGGTGAAATAAAATGCAGTGGACACAGGTTCTACCGACAACATATTTCCTCTCATAGCATAAACCTATTTAAGCATACAAACCCTCCATCCATCATATATAAGGCGCATCGAAAATGGACATTGGGCAAGGACATGGGTGTGTGTCGTTTGGCGCAATCCTTCCCATCGCGCCGCCCATCCGACGCAGTTTGCGAGCTGGACAACTCGTCCAGGTGATCGAGAAGCCCACTGCCTAACCAGATGATAGAAGTGCGATCGATGACACCACACTGGTAGGAGAATACAAGCCGGTCCACAGTTCGTTGTTTAACAGTAGCGGCGTCATCAATCGGGCTTCTATCAGCTGGACAGACAGTGGGTTGCCCGATCTGTGAAAGCCGAGTTCTCGTACTGAATTTTCGGTTTTGTCCAGAACGCCCGATGAGGACACTTCAAGAGGGAAACATGCATTACGTGCGT
Source organism: Haemonchus placei (assembly GCA_900617895.1). Classification (NCBI taxonomy): domain Eukaryota; kingdom Metazoa; phylum Nematoda; class Chromadorea; order Rhabditida; family Trichostrongylidae; genus Haemonchus; species Haemonchus placei. The sequence goes on along the minus strand of UZAF01016111.1, from coordinate 106,138 downwards.
CCGAGGATGCGCGCGGCAACTTGTGCGGCGAAATTCGTACGATTTGTACGACTCTGACGCCAATTTTCGGGGCACAAGCTCGAAGTAGAGCAGTTTAGTAGGGTCAGACGATCCTTCTAATCTACTCTACCTCAAATTTGGGCACCAACGATAGGCGCTAAACTCGTTCAAATCGTTACAATTTCACCGCGCAATTTGCCGCGCGCATCCTCGAGCGCACGTAAGTCCTTATACCCCACTTGAAGGTCATTCTAGAAAAAGGGTTCCAGATTGATCGGACCAGACACGCCTGATGCCAAACTCCGGCCGAGAAAGGTGCTTGTGTTTAAATATATTTAAGCTGTGAGAGGAAATATGTTGCCAGGGTAAGTAGGGCGGGAAAAATCTTCAACAAACACTATATTCGTGCAAAAGAAAAAACACGGCACAAACACAATAATAGAAACACAGGAGAAGAAAAAAGGGAGCGAATTCTCTAAAGTGTTATATAATAATAAAGGTGTCACTCGCCCGTACTCTTCTACCCACGTTTTTTTGGGTAAATTTAATTCAGTTCAAGCAGTCCGTAGACCGTGTCTAACACGCACGACGATGAGTGGCCCCGGCACAATACACCATCGCTATAAGGTAATTCAGTAGTAACCAGGGAAGTATGTTAAGTTACACAAGTTTCTGAATGGAGACCAAATTACATCGGGAGTTTAAAATATGTCATAATCCTTACCGTATATGAACCAAAAATATCGGTTTGTCGCTTTTTCACACGAATATATCCCAAATTGAATTGAAGTAGCTTAAAGACAAAGCCTAGGATTAAATGGAGTTTTGACGAGTAGTGGAAGTGATAGTACATAATAGCGCAAGATAGGCGAAGCAGGGCGCGAAAACTGGCGTATTTAAAAGAATGAATGGCTTCAAAAAAGAAGTAAAATTAGGGATCGGACAAGAATGAAGTTACATGAAAAGGGAAAGGGCATTTGGACAATTCGTTCAAATGTGCACGGCATTGTATACAGCTGGCTGCAGTCAACTGCTTGCGTGCAATGTGTTGGTCCCGGTGTGAATGGTGCAACCCTACACCATTCGCACCAAGACCCACATCTAACGCGTGAGTATGTGTCAAGTCGTGCGTCCGAGGACGCGCGCGGCAAATTGCGCGGCGAAATTCGTGATGATTCGAACGACTCTGACGCCTACTATTGGAGCACAAACTTGAAGTAGAGTAGATTAGTAGAATCAGCTGATCATACCCGACTATTCTACTTCAAGTTTGTGCCCCAATAGGCGTCAGAATCGTTCGAATCGCACCGACCTTCGCCGCGCGCGTCCTCGGACGCACGACCCCTAGCATGTAGGCAGCTTACTGCAGCCTGTTGTATAAGAAGGCAAGAGCGAGCGGAGCGGTAGTGTAAGGGGTAAGAGCATGGGGGCACGGTGCAACCTCTACAATTTCTACACACCATTACTGCGTTGATGCTTAACATTGAAACGACGACTACATATCTTCAAGCAAACTTCGAGCGTTCATTACTTTTTTGGAAAAGTCATTTTGCAGTTCCAATTTCTGTGTTCATAAACAGCATTCCAATCTCTATGAAATACTTGGTCTCCATTCCGAATTCCATGATAAGTAAAATAGCCAAATTCAGCAAGTAACTACTGTTTCGAGCTTCACCCCTGCACCCAACTCACGGGTCCGGGAACTTCTCCCCTAACACGGCGTCGCACACGCCGCACCCGCCGCCTATCGCAGGATTGCGATGGAAGATTGGAGCGCGCAATTTGTGAGGTAGGGAGTCCTTTAATTATTTGAATTGGCTGGCCGCTCTTTTCAATTCCAATGCGGTCTTGATCGTCGTTTATATAGGAGAAGACATTTTGATTGATCAAGTCTAATAAACATGAAAACTAAGAAGAAACAGGAGAAAAAACGATAAAATCCAATGAAAAAGCAGGCCAGTCAAGGAAAAATATCGCGTCCTATCGATTGGCGGGAGTACGGTAATTGCAGTGACATTTGCCGCATGCCGCAAGGGAGTATGCCGCGATAGGGGAGAAGTTCCGTTACCCCCCAACTCACAGATCGTGTGATGAACAGGAACGAATTGATGAAACCTGTCCTCCTATGCTAACTCATGTTCAGTTCTCTGAGGTATAGAAGAGACATAGCCGTTTAAGAGCTTCAAGCTACTACCATGTAATCATCATCTTTCAATTACGGAATATCAAGCAATTTGCTTGTTTCTCGACTCATCTATTGCTGCGAACTTATAATATTTTATATTAAAGAGAAATTACATCTTTTCCATTTACATTCTTTCCAGAACTCCAAAAACTCGAGAGTTGGGCAGAAGTATCGGTTTCATGGAGCCAACTCGTCGCGTGCGGCACCCGCTGCGGACGAGCTTCCTCGTTCTTGCGTACGTCCCACGGTTCGAATAATAAGCAACTGCTATTTCTGCTTTCTTCCTGTATCTTTCTTACCTCGTTGCTCTGGTTTCGTACGTGCGTGCATAACCCCGCGCAGACAAAGTCGATGCAATTGCACCACACCACAAAGACCTCGTAAGATAAATACAAGTGCACTAATTGATAAGTGACAAAATGAATGGGTTACTGAGTTAAACTGTCTTATTAATGATCTGCGAGAAGATATTCTATGAAAGAAAAAAAGAAACCTAAGAAGTTGGACATCATAAGCCACGTCTAAGCTAGCGGTGTCGCGGCATAACTACAACCAGTCGGGCCGCCCGGCTAACGCCGGGCTTCCCTCCTTCTTATGGTGTCGCCCGGCTTCGCCGGG